>MU226408.1:234467-258173 GCA_018584345.1 Thuja plicata | reverse complement strand
TTATAGACACAAAGGGAGTCAGAATGAAGCTAAAGACATTAATGAAGATTTTTTCATATCAAGGAACACACACACTTTTTGGATTGTATGGTAACTTTGGTTGGAAATTATTGTTTTACAGTTTAGTGTTGCCGTCAATGACAAAATAACAATTGTCTATATTGTAGCAATATTTCCAACAATTACCTATAACGTATGCCAATCATAATACCATGCCAAGTGCCAAATATGACAAGTGCCAATCAATATGCCAGTATGCCAATCATATATCAATATGTCAATCAATGTGCCATGCCAAGTGCCAAATATGACAAGTGCCAATCAATATGCCAATATGCTGGAATCTTATATCAATATGTCAATCAATGTGCCAACCAAAATACACTAATCAATGTTCCAACCAACAATATGTACATCACAAATACTAACCAAAATATGCCAAGAATTATCCCCCTTTTTTCATCAAGGACAAAGAGGGCCTAAATGGGGGTTTGTGTGAAAGCTCCCCCAGGCTAAAAAATGACCAGACAAGAAGAAAAGATTGAGAGTAAACTCCCAATCGATCACGCAACCTCTCAAATTGTGCTTTTTTTAGTGCTTTAGTAAATATATCCACTACCTGTGCTTGGGAGGATACATGAATCAATGTGACTTCATTTGAGGAGACTTGTTCACACAAAAATTGTAACTTAATTGCAATATGCTTGGTGCAAGAATGCATTACTGGATTTTTAGATATTTGAATAGTACTGGTGTTATTAAAAAAATAGACATAGGTTTTGACATGTTAATACCCCAATCTTCTAACTGATAGGACATCCACAACATATGAGTACAACAAGCTATGACTGCAATAACTTCAGATTTAGTAGTTGAAAAAGTGACACATTCTTTTTTCTTATAGTGCCATGCAACCAAATGATCACCAAGAAAGAATGCTGCACAACTGGTGCTATGTTGGTCATCAACACAACCTCCCCTATCAACACCAGTATATCCTAGTAAAGTGAAATCATCATGTTTTGGATACCATAACCCAAAATCTAGAGTACCTTGAATGTATTTGAAAATTCGTTTGACAACATTTAGAAGAGATTCTCTAGGAGCAGAATGATAGCGTGAAACCAAACATATAGCTTGCATCAAATTAGGCATAGATGTAGTAAGATATATCAAACTTCCTATCATGGATCAATATTCTCGTTGATCAACAAGCGGGGAATCATCAATTTTGACTAGTTTACACCCAGGTTCCATAGGTGTATCAACAAGGCTACATTGATCCATATGAAATCTCTTTAGCATATTTAATTTTTGTAAAATAAAAATTCCATGGTCAAGTTGAGATACGTGAATGTCCAAAAATAAAGTTAGAGGACCTATCATAGACATTTCAAACTCAGATTCCATAATAGTTGAAAAACTTTGTGATAGTTCATTATTAGTTGACCCAAATATGATATCATCCGCATAAATATCAACAGCCAAAAGATCATCATTTATTGTTTTGGTATATAATGTACTATCCACATTTCCTTTAGTAAAACCTTTCAAAACCAAATGTGAATCAAGTCTAGAATACCAAGCACGGGGTGCTTGTTTCAAATTATAAAGTGCTTTTTTTAATTTATACACATGATCTGGATATTCAGAAGATTCTAAACCTTCTAGTTGCTCCATATAAAATTCTTCTTCCAGATAGCCATTTAAGATTGTTGTTTTAACATCCATTTGATAGACTGTAAATTTATTAAAAGAAGCATAGGAAAGAAACATTTTAATAGACTCTAAACGAGCCACATGAACAAATATTTCACCAAAATCTATCCCTTCTTGTTAGGCATAACCCTTATACACAAATATGGCTTTGTTTCTAATTACTTTTCCTGATTCATGTAACTTGTTCCTGAAACCCCATTTTCCCCCAATTACATTTTTTCATCTGGACGAGGAACAAGTTCCCATGTTTCATTTTTCTCAATTTGATTGATTTCATCTTTCATTGCATTTAACCATGATTGATCTTTTAAGGCTTCATAAATATTTTGTGGTTCAAAATATGTTATAAGACAAAAATGCTCAACCATCTGAGTTTGTTCTATCTATTTTTCCTTTCCATGGGTTATTATACCAACATCTTTATCACCAATCACAAGTGTTTCAAGATGTCTTTTAGCAATTATTCTGGAAGGTGTTTTCTGAGGTTTATCTACCTTAGAATTTGGAACTTCCTCTTGTTTACTTGAATTGGTTCCAACTGATTTAGTAACAACTGGTTCATTTCATGTGGAGGCATTGCCAAGTTCTAAATCATATTTCTCTTCAACATCTTGAATCTGATTTTCATCATATTCCAATTTTCATTGAGTATTACATTAACAGATTCAAAAATTTTATTCAAGTGTTTATTAAAACACTTAAATGCTTTACTGTTTGAAGAATAACCTAAGAAAATTCCTTCATCAGATTTATCTTGAAAACTATCAAGACTTTCAGAATCATTCTTGATAAAACATTGGCAACCAAAGATTCTAAAATGCTTAACAAATGTTGTTTTTCCATACCAAAGCTTATAAGGAGTGCAAGTTGTCCTTATTATAATTTGTACTCTATTTAATATATATATACTAATGTGTGAACAACTTCTTTCCAATATTTATCAAACAAATTAGATTCAGTAAGCATAGCTCTTGCCATTTCTTTTACAGTTCTACTTTTTTTTTTCTTTCAACTACCCCATTCTTTTGGGGAGTACGAGTAGCAGAGTACTATCTTTTAATCCCATGGTTTTCAAAATACTCAAAAAAATCTTGAGAAGTGAATTCAACTCCCTTTGTGTGACCTTAAACATTTTAACTTAAGATCTGATTCTTTTCAACCATTTTCCAAAAATTGTTAAATCTAACAAATGCTTTTGATTTATGTTTGAGAAAAGTTACCCTAACTGTTATGGTGTAATCATCTATGAATAACATAAAGTACTTTTCTCCATTCAATGACTATGTTTTAGTTGGTCCACACAAATATGTGTGAACCAGTTCTAAAGGCCTAGAAGATAAAATCTCCTTAGATTTGAAGGATGACTTAGTTTTTTTGCCTTTTACACATTCACTGCAAACATAGTTTGTAGGTCTACTAATTAGAGGTAGACCTCAAACATTTCCATATTGCTTACTAATTTTGATTATATTATCAAAATTCACATGGCCAAATCTCTTATGCCATAACCAGTTTTCATGTATGTGATTCCTAAGACACATGCCTACACTTTGTTCTTGACTTGTGGAGTCAGACAAATGATATAAGTTACCAGGTGTGCTGAAACCATCAGCTATTGTTTTCCCTGACTTCTCTTTAATAACACATCCATAAGAATTAAACACAACTTGACATCCATTATCACAGACCTGACTAATGCTTAGAAAATTATATTTTAATCCTTCAACATAGTAGACATCATTTATAGGCATATCTTTGTTTATCATATCTGTTCCTGTTCCAGTAATGTATAGATCTGTGTTATCACCAAATTTATCAAAACCCCCTCGATGATTTTCCAAAATTAAAAAATTATTTTTGTCCTCTGTCATATGATGAGAAAATTCGCTATCCAAAACCTAAATAGTAGATTTAGCCGATATTAGGGCTATTTGAACAAGCATAGATTGCTCAAGTTTTGGTCTCCATACTTTCACAGGTCTTTGTAATAATTTGGAGTAATTTGAGGTGTGACCATATTGAAAACATGTAAAACACCTTATGTTTCTGACAAAACCAAAAGACTGTTTGTGACCAAAAGTAGAATTTTTAGTAAATCTGCAAGTATTCATTTTATGCCCAAATAGACTGCAGAAATGACAATATCCATGAAAAAATATGTTATTTGGAAACTAATTTTTGTTTGTTGTTGCATAAATTTGATGTGAAGTTTCACCCATTTAAAAATGTTTTTGAATTTCAAGAGTATATGCTTGTTTTTGCAATTTACTAATTTCTCATTCTTCATCTTCAATAAGACTTCTCTGAGTTTCAATGAATTTGTTAGCATTAACCAACTCAAGTTGCACAATCTAATTTGAATCCTCACAAGAATTTACAAGTTTCTTAAGTCTTTTAACTTCTTGAAGAGAACAAAGAAGTTCATCTTCAAGATTTATATATTCTATTTCAACGTCTGAATTTGTTTTAGGTTTTGTTTTTTTCAATTCAACTTTAGTCATAAATTTTTTTTCACTTCCATCACCATTTGACTCATGAGATTCATCTTTAGAATATTCATCTTTGCTTAGATCTAGATACAGACATTTTGTTGCAAAGTGTCCAGTTTTACCATAGCCAAAACATTTAAATCTCCCTTGAAATTTTTTCTTGAGTTTCCTAACCAGTAAAGCTTCAAAAACATCAGATAAATCAGATTCACTATTTTCCTATTTTTCAACTTTGAAAGTTGTTTCCTTAGAGGTAGAAGGGGTATTACCAATTCTCATTTCATAAGCAGTAAGAATGCTCTGAAGCTTATGCACAGTCATTTTAGAAAAAATGTTTCTTTTATTCAAGAGAAGATATTTTAGTTTCAAATTTTGGTAATAACGTTCTAATTACTTTTGCAACAACATCATGTTCATCAATTTATTCACCAAGACCCTTTCAAGCATTTTTAATTTCATCAATGCGAAGAAATTAACTTGCTACTGATTCATCACTATTCATTTTCAAAGATCAAATTGAGTTTTTAAGGGAATCAATTTAGATTCTTTAACCTTTTCATCACCCTGATAAATGGATTCAAGATTGGTCCATACCTCATTTCCTAACTTGAAGTACATTACTTTCAGAAAAAAATTCTTTTGACAACCCACACAGTATTGCAAAGTGAGCTCTTTTATCTAGTTCATATTTAGTATTTTCATTTGCATCAGTAGGAACAAAATATGGTACAATATACTTATTAGATACTACCTCCCACATTTTGACATTAAGAGAATGAATAAACACTTCCATTTTAACTTTCCAAAAGTTATAATCAATGCCATCAAATAAAGGTGCTCTAGTGAGCGAGGCAACCTCATCTTAAGACATCTTACTTTCAAGAGACCAGGATCAGTCCTAGGGAAGACCTATGAGGACTCCTATTCTCTGATACCAATTATTGAAAGTAGATGTACTCTGAGAGGGGGAGGGGGTGAATCATAGAACCAAATAAAACTTAAACAATTTGCAAAAATAGTAACCTTATTAACCTTCAATGGATAAGGCAGTTTGTATAAAATGTGAAACTAGATAGGACCGAACATAACAGTAATCTTGCCGAAACAAATTAATGAATAATGATATAAACCAAGACTAATCAAAGAACATATTTAACAAGAAAAATATTAGAGCAACATAAACTGAAAAGAACTATAAGCAAGAGACATTATTTTTGCTGAGTGGAAACCCTCAAGATCCAACTAGATCGTCATAGGGAGAAAACCACTCCATTTCCTTTATTAACACCAATCCAAATACATCTATTTTAGCAGCCCTGTTGCAAGGAGATTTAACCCCTCGACCTTACAAAATTAGAAAGAGGTTCATGAAGATACAATTGCACAAATTTGCAACTATATTTTGATAAACCAGTTTATTACAAAAAAATTTCATATTTTCAACATATTTTTCACCACACAGTTCTGATCCAATTCGACACACACACTTCCAAAACCTTCTATCCACACACACACACACACACACATATATCATTTTGATATTTACATATATAGATAAAAGCATTTGGTTACAATTTGTAACCATTAGGTTACAAAAAACTGTTTTGATAACAAATTATTACACATGCTCAGGCTACCTCTTAACCCATCAAAAATGACATAGAAAAATGCCTTATTTAATCAGAGTTTGAAAACTGGTTTTTAAATGCAGAACCCTAGAAGGGTTTTAAACCCAGTATTGTAGAAATAATGGTCTTCAAAAGTTTGACTTGCGTATCAAGTCAATAATCAGAAATAACTATAGAATAAATGTCCCCAACCACATATTCAAACTTTTTATACCTGCATAGTAATGTTTTTTTTTTAAAAATGGTAACGATGAAAACAAATGTAATAGATACACTGTTCTTAACACATATTTGTTACCAGGTAACCATTAAAATGTTCCAAGAAAAACTATGTAAATCTCTTAACAAACCCGTTATAAATCAGTGAAGATGCTTAATGAACAACACACATTTAGTATCACATACCTATCACAGAAGAAATCAAAGAGCTCTTTTACCCATTTATTAACCGCCATGAGTGAGGTCACCTTTTGTTTTGTTAACAACAGATAACTAAAGGAGATTGATAACCACTCAGAATATTCAGTGCATTTGAGATCCAACCATAGTGCCAACTAGGGTATGAAACAAAACCTTCTCAATGAAACCATTTATGAAAATAAAACATATTTGAGATGGTTTCTATTTCCCTTTACTCAAATGAGTAATGATTTGGAATCCGCACAATTTTCAAGTCACATAATAACCCACGCACACACTCAAGTTTCTAACTCAAGTCAAATACTCTAATCATGATCAACCACTAAGGTTTATTTCCATGTAATGACCTTGCTTTAATATATAAGAAGTGTGTGCCAAGATGAGTCATCAATGACAAAATTAGTGGCGTCAACAGTCCATACCCTATTCCAGATCTCCATTTCACATGAAGGCTAAACAAAAATGCTGCCAAAGATTATGGAAGTTGCCTTTTACACCCGGCAAGTATATTTAGTTCCTAAAATCTTTCAATAGATCCACATTTGTTGCTCCCATTTTGGCATGGCTGGAAATGGAAACGGATATGCAGCTGACAAATGGTCCCTGATGTGACCATTTCATAGCATTTTTTAATTAACTTAAAAATTAAAACAACTGCTGCATGGTTTTTAAATTAATTAAAAAATGCTATGAAATGGTCATGCCAAGGACCATTTGTCGGTTGTATAATCATTTCCACTGGAAATGTGCATGCAAGAGATCACATTTTATTAAGAATTTTTCACATAGGGCACACACACATAGGCCCTTTGGCCATTTTTAACAAATCCATGGGTGTGTATCTTGCAGTCTTGACATACCATGAGTCCACAAATCTTTCAATGTACTCTCAACACCTGCCAATTGCCTTTGTTGTGATATTCCTCATCCTTCAACATACCTATTTGGTGCATGCTCTGCATTCATGGAGTCTAGAGCACACATTTGTATTTGTAACGACTGATCTTAGAACAACATGTGCCACATAGACAATATCCACAAAACAAAAGAGTCGGTCAACTAAGTCAAACATCAAATGTACAAGTCGATGAAAAAAAAATGATTTTCCTTAAATTCAAAGAAAAAAACAAGGTTCGAAAAAAAAATTTCGAATAGATTATGTGACACATGAGTCCATAATAAAGAAGAGTGTCAACCAACTGTCGAAAACACCCAATACATCACATGTCATAAAACATTAAAGACATTAACAAATTTTGACCAACTTGTCGAAGTAACAAATATAAAAGATAGAATTCGACCAAAGTGTTGAAGTGCTACAAACACAAGAAATTAGCTTACAAGGAAACATCTCAATTTACAAGAGTCATCAGTTGTCTGATATAAGAGATAAAATATCGATACAATAGATCAATGACCGATATAAAGAACCATAACATGCTATACATGATGACTGGTGCAAGAGCACCTGGGCACAAGGATATACACAAGAAGATAATGAAAATTTTGAATGTAATTAATTTATCCATTATGTATTCATGTTATTGTGAGTCCATTGAATCATAATGTAAGGCTAATGAGCCATTTTTGTAAAGTTTTTTTCATAGTTGTCCATTTGGAACCTAGTTTGGTAAAAAGGTCAAAATTGCATAAAAGGCCATGAAAAGGCTAGAAAGTATGTAAAAGGTATTAAATATATTATTTGGACATGTCTAGGGGGGTTTTACAAGTGTGGAGTCATTTTTATAAAGTGTCACAAAAGTTGTCAAAATGCATAGAAAGCTGCAAAAAGAAACAATGCAAAAATGCATTAAAGTTGTAAAAGGGAAGATGAAAGGTCATAAGGGTGGTTGGATAGTTTATAACTAAAAAAACATGCATAAATATGTTGTATTGGTTGAACCAAATAATTATTGAAAGATTAGAGGAGGAGAAAGTTGTGGGAACAAATTGGTTTGTTTTAAACTTACATTTTGATTGGTGTTTTATGTTATGTTGCTATTTCCAGGCATTGTACGACCATGTATGACCTAGAAACCCTATATATTTATAATGGATAGATAGTAGAATGAAATATCCTTCTCATCCTTTTTTTTTGGTTTAATTTCCTTAAAAATGAATAAGTTATGCACATTTTGGGGAAAGTTATTGTTTGCAATTTCCAGGATTCCTAAGAACAGTCATGTTGTACTATTTGGTACAGACACATATGGATGAATATTAAGTTCTAGTTGAGTTCATTGGAAATATAAGAGCAAGTATATTACCAATGTTCTTGAGAGATTTAATATGAATGATTGAAAGAAATGAGTAGTTTCAATGTTACATGGAACGAAGCTATCCATCAATAATAGTCCAAAATCTCCAGATGAGATTGAAGACATGAAGCAAATACCTTATGCAAGTGTTGTTAGTAGTCTCATGTATGCAATGGTCAGTACGAGACCGGACATTGCCCAAGAAGTTCTTGGCTGAAGAAGGATCATTTGCGAGTCTGAGTCTTAGGTGTTGGTGTCTTCTCTTAATAGATAGCAGTTGGATGGTGTTGGTTAGCACTTACAGTTAATTATTAGAGAGATTCTTCAGTTGTGTAGCTCTATAGAATCTATTGTTTTTAGGCACATTCCTAGAGAGTGGAATGGAGTTGTTGATTGTTTAGCCAAATAGGCTTTTGATCAAATGTATGCTTGGAATATTTTAGATATAGGGAAATTAACTCCTAAAATGACTACTTTGTTAGATCATTTGGTGGAAAGTGACTGCTCTTTAAGTTCCCTTTCTTTCTTTGTATCTTTCTTGTTCTTGAATAAATTTTTACACCTCTTTTAGTTAAAAATGCACATATAACTTTATCAAAAATTACTACTAAAACTCAAATTACAAACCCACCACCAAGAGCTATAATAGATCCGCATATCTATGATCCAAGTATGAGTTTGAGAGAAATATGCCATACATAAAAATTGGGATATAGCTCATATCACCTATATCTATGCAGTGACAATGTCTACAAGACCTTATAATTAATAATTAAGTCTATACGCATATGATGCCCTAACCTATAACCACACAAATCTTCTTCATTTCTAGACATACCTATCCTTCTTTACATTCCTTCCTAGGGACTCTTGTCTACGTAAAAACCTTCACCAGGCATTGGGTTGTTGTTGTATGTGGGTATTGAAGGCCCTTGGGTTCTTCTTCTACTGGTCCAGAGGTACGCAAGACTCTGGATCCCTTCCTAACTATTCCCTTCTTCTTTCTTTCCCTTATGATTATTGGGGAGAGTACTTGAATTCTTCCCAATTACACATTTGCATGCCTCCCCAATAATTGTTAGTAAGAGGTCGCCTATCCTAGTCTTATTTTTGAGTTTAGAGGTATGTTTGTCTAAGATATTGCTTCCTATCTTTCTATAGCATCATTACTCTAATTGCTAATTTTGTAACATGATTTTAAATACTAATTGCTTCAATTTTTTATTCAGATTTTCAAACTGTTGGGAGATCTCTATCCCAGTCTCATTTTCTCTATCCACTTCCTATATGTGCTTATATTTTCTAGCTCATCCACTTTTTTGTTGGCTTCCCTATATATATGATTAATTGTAACCCTTTTAAAATATTTTAAGAGCTCTGAAGTTCTTCCCACTAATCCATTCAGTCTCCAATTTTGTGTTCTTCCTTCTCTTAACAGATTTATGATGAGTGCTAAATCATCTTCTATCTCTAACTTTTTAAATTTAAATCCTTGCTTAGCCGGAGACCCTCTTTTAAAGTTGTGATTTCCATCCCAATGATCCCCTAGATTGCCTTGAGATGCCACATCAAAATTTAGTTTGTACCATCCAAATTGTTGGGGGGGTCCATTTATATTCCTTCCTATTTACTTCAACTATAGATAACCCAATCCCAAGTTGGGGGGATTTTAAATCCAAGCCACTTCTTTCTTGTCCTTTCTTCCCTAATTTTAAAGGTTTGATCTTTTTGAGGGATGGTTGACAGTCTACGATTTGCTAGTTCAGTAATTGACACCTTTATCTTATTAGTGGGATTTTTCCACTTCATCTATTTGTTTTTGAATATTCTCCTACTTCTCTCTTTCCACACTTCCCATAATAAAATTGAAGAGGAATCGATCTACATCATACCATATAAGTTGTGTTTGAAGTGGATGGGCCAGCTCTAGAGAAGACTTATTAGATCCTTTAGTAGTGCTAAGTACCAATTCATCTTATTCATTAGGATTAAATGGTCTAGTGTCTCTTCTTCTTTTTCACATAGAGGTTATCTACTTGGGCCTTCATATCCCAGTTTTATAAACCATTCCATTGTCAAAATCTTATTTTTCATTGCTACCCATAGAAACATGTATGCCTTAGCCAAGCATGCTCTATCCCAACATAACATGGTTGGTAAGTTTGTAGTGGGATTTTTCTATTTTTTGTTAAGATAGTTGTACCCTTCTTTTGGATTGTATTCCCCTAATTTAGCCCCAATCCAAAATAATCTTCCCTCCCATGTTCTTGATAATCCTACAAGATCATATTTGTCATTAGTATACAAGTAAACAATTTTTGGAGTATTAGTAACATGATCACCGAGTGACAACATTTAGTCAAGCACAATGGACACCGAAACAGTCAAGTGCAGAGGAGACCAAAAATAGACAAGTGCAATGGTCACCAAAAATGTTAGTGCAGTGAACACAAAAATCAATGAACACCAATATGCACTATCACCGATAGATAGTTTACAGTGTAAATCAAGAGCATACTTTACAGAGTAGACTGATAGACAGTTCAAAGACATCACTGAGAAAAGACTACAAAGCAACCCGAGCATCAATCTACCGAGAGACAGTTTTATTTCTGAGAAATGTGGATTTGAGTTACACGTCAGAAAAAACACTTGAGTTTTATAATTAGCTTTTAGCTGTACAACCATTTCTTGAGGAACAAGTAAAGCATATGTAATTGTTTTAATCAGTATAACTGATTAAAAACATGCAAACTAGGAGATCAAGGTCAAATTGTAAACCTTTGATCATAGAGTTTTTATTGTAAAGCGTGAACCCTAAATAGGTCAATACATTGTATAAATAGATATAATAATCAATCAAGATTATGATGATTGTAGCCACAACAGACATCTATGGATCAGACAGAGAGTTTCATGCAGAAGGACATAAAAGACAAAATTCAGTTATGAAGAACAAGATTCAAGGCTACCGAGCAAAACAAAGGTATTAATCAATCACTACAGGTGATACATGTACATTGTGAACTTAAAGGATTTATATTCAGAAATTTAGGATTGCATACTATCAGGTCAACAAGTATTTTTGACTACTCTCTAACAATTGTAGCAAATATAAGAAATCATTTAATAAGGTGGACTTAACAGTCTTATTGTAAATCTCTTAACCGAGTGCACACTTAAAAATGTTGCTAAATATCTTAACCGAGTAGACCTAACTAGTCTAAAATGTTACTCCTAATAGGGTAAGATCATCAGAAGTGATCACACTTGTAGCCTTAACTGGGCGCACCTTCCATTCTGAGATAGTGAAGCTTTGTAGGTTTCATCCCCACCACATTTTTTACCTTCTAATAGGAGTTTTCTGCATTACCAATTCTTGTGTCATGTGTACTTACATTTCTATGAATGTTTACATGCAATTAAGTTTATGCTTTGATATTACATGCATAAGGTAGAAAAGCAATGTGGTCTGTAATCCAAGAATAGGGTACTAAGGGTTAATTGATAAGAAGTTTTAAGGGTATTGATTCACCCCTCCCCTCTCAATACACACCATTCCATTATTCCAAAAATTGGTATCAGAGTTAGATCTCTTATTTGGAAAATTTTAAATCACTTGAGAGAAAATATCATACAATGGAAAGGTATAAGCTTGATAAGAATATTGAGAATTAGAAGTTGCAGATACAGATCTTCTATGAGAAATGCAAAGAAGAAAAAATCAAGATGAGAGAGCTACTAGATGAAAGAAAAGTTATAGCATCTCGCTGCAATGAAACAAACTATCATGAAGAAGAGATACCTGATTTGTTTGAGTCATCAGGATCCACATCTAGAAATACATCAGACACATCTGAAGGAAGCATTACAAGTCTAAATGAAATCAATCAACATCTGAAAGAACAAGTAAAGGTACTGCAAATTGGTCAAGAGACACAGATGGTAAGGATGATTGATGTTATGAATAATGCTAGACAAGTTGAACAAGAAAGAACATTATCTATTGATGGCAGGAGGAAGATCACTAAGAAGCTAAAAGAGAGAGAAACTGAAATACAAAGACTAATTGAGCATCATCATGAGATCACAAATCAAATAGTTCTTATGAGTCATGGGGAAAATTGAGTGAACATAGAAATCAATGGGAAATTAGAAACTATTGGTAAACTAAGAGAATAAAATGAGAGACTGAAGCATGAAGAAAGGATTCAGCAACAACACAATTATATGATCAAGAAAGCTAAAGAAAGTACAAAAACAATGGATGATTTCCTGAATGGAAAAAGGATACTTAACAACAATACCGGTCTAGGGTATATCGAGCATGGAGAATCATAAAACCAAGTTGATAAAAAATATTTCTACACAAATCCTAGAGAAAAGAAGTAGTCATATAATCACTGTGGAAAACCAAGCCACACATCAAATGTTTGCAGGAGAAAAGCTAAAGGTATTCCTAAATACACTTCTACATTCATAGGTAAATGTTATAACTATAGCAAGCATGGACACAAAGCACATGAAAGCACATCTGAGATGAAACAACCAAAGAAGGAATCCTACATGGAAAAATATTGTTCTACTTGCAAAATGCATGGGCACACATCTCATGAATGCAGGAAAAAGAAAAAGCAAGCATGGAAACCAAAAGAACAAGAAAATGCTTATCAACCGGGAAGAGTCAGTAACTCATATGTTTGGGATTACAACACATGGGAAAACTGTACAACATGTGGTAGATATGGACACATTCCTGCAAACTGCATGAGGAAATGGATACAAAGGTGTAGAAGCTGGACTAACTCCAGAATGACATGCTTACATTGTCATAGGGTTGTGTGATAGCTAAATGTGGGCCTCTGATTTAACCATACACTTCAAAATGGTCACTGCTCTTCAATCACATACAAAAATGAATATAGATTAATTCATCCTGCATGTGTGAATGAATCAACCTATTGCCTTCTAGAAGGCAGGAGTATGAGATTTCTCTCAGATCATTGCAAGCTTAGTAACTACACACTAACCTAAACAAAGGATTTAAAACTATATGATGAAAGTAAAATGTTGATTAATCTAAATGATTATGCAATTTGTTGTTCATCCAAGCTACTTAAGATTCAGTTTTAGAAGCACTAAATGAAATGTGAGATATTCATTTTAACAACACCAAATCAAAGTGTGCTCTAAATTAGATTGATTTGATTGAATTGAAAGTAATAAACAACAATACTAAACAAATGAATGCTAAAATGCTAAAAGATAAGATGAAAATGCAGTATAATAACTTTAGATAAAAATTAGGATCCTTTGTGAAGGAAAAGAGTTTCTCTTTTATAGAAATCTCTCTCAAATCGATAGTCAAGATCGAACAAAAAGAGTGGCTCAGATTCGATTGAAGAAGCACAATCCATGTGCAAGTGATTCGATTGGTTGAGAGAGTCAGTTGACTGAATTGACTGATCAGTTATTTTAGAAACTTCCAAAATTAGTTCACAGTTAACTGAAATGTTTCCAAAATGATAAACAGATGAGAATCAGTTAATTGAGTGGAACTAGATTGTTTCCATTTTGATAATTAGTCAACTGAATTTGATGATGTCATATGAATTTTTAATAAATTAATTGATTTTGAATGCACACTTATGATTTTATAATTAATTTAATTCCCTTTTTTATTTAATTGACAATTTTGTAATTTTTATTTAATTAATGTCATAATATCAATTAAATAATTAACATAATGTTTATTTGCCAATGTAATGTGATTTTAGGAATTAATTAAATAATTAATTAAGATGATCGATTAGGACCTAGGGTTTATGTCAGATCAGTTTGAATTTGATAATTGCCTATTCGATTTAGGACTTAGGTTTAATCAAGGTTAGGGTTTCTTTATTAATTACTGAGATTGGGGGTCTAGGGTTTGTGTGACCATTTTTAGGTGATTACATTTGCCCCTCTTTGAATTGATGTGCAATCAACGCATTGATTCAAAGAACTGTTACTGATGAGATCAAGAATAGTTTGATTTGAAGCGATAAAACCATTCTTTAGAAGAGGGAATCGACTCTGAGCTTGATTGGATCAAAAGATATAAAATAGAATGCTCAGTTTGATTTGAAGCGATGAAACTGAACATCTGTCAGGAACTCTTAAACATTTTGATTGGTTTGAATGAATAACTAGTTTGATTTGAAGCGATGAAACTGATTACCGTTAAGAGATTTGATTAGCAAGCAAATTGACTTGATTTGAAGCGATGAAGCCAATTTGATCAATGTATCTGGTTTCAATAATGAATAGCCTGTATAAGATCAATCTTGTCTGGTTTTGAGTGTATTCACCACTATATAAGACCATTGATTAGGTTGCCTTTGATTTAAGATGATCTCAACTTGATTTGATGTGATGAAGCTGAGATGCCCCAAGCGATGGGGTTTTGATTAAAGATGTCATCACTGGAATGTTGATGTCCTGAGCTTGCCCCCTCGGGAGCAAAATTGAAATATGGCTAGGTGCCCCAGTGATGAGAAGAAATTCAATTGATTAGACAATTTAGGAAGAAACTAATCTGATTAGAAAGAGGTCCCACGTGGTTAGGACAAAATTTGTACTTGATGAGAGGTCATGTTTGACCAAGATTGACCAAAATTAAGATACATGGATTGATGAGAAGAAAAGAATGAGAGATTTCTATTGGTTGTGCAAGTGGTCAAATTTAGATTTAGATTTTGATCCTAAAAATAGAATCAGGACAATGGATTTAGCAAGGGGTGTCATGACCACTTGACAATGAGAAGATTAATTGATTAGAATCTCAGATCCTTCACATTGGAGAGAGATAAAGTTATTATGCTGATTTGAACACTATGAAGATGCAGATGTAGATGCAGATGCAAGACTAACATGATGCAACCTAAGTTGTAGTCATTGAGCTTTAGCTTTGAAAATTTTCATCATTGAGCATTTTTGGAACATCAGAGTTGATACAATCCTTACTAGTGCCACTGCAACCATAAGAATATGAATATGAATTTCATCGGATAAGATATGGGAAACTAACGTAAGCACCGAAGCACAATAGCCGACATGACCTGAACATTGCTTCTGGTTGATGTTGCAAGAGTGCACCAGTATCTAGGCATTCAAAGCCAAGATAACCATGAGTTTGATCTTGCGTAAACAAACAGATAAATAACAAACAAGGAGATAGTACCAACCTCACCTTGGCCTAAAAATAAAGAGGATAGAGGGATGTGAGGCTTTTCCACCTTAATGTAGGAGCTCTTACCACATACACCCAATTTATTTGACGTTGCTTGATCATCGGGACCACACCAACAAGTAGTAGACTAAGAAAATATTAGCGAAATCAATGAAAATAGATAGCATACAAATAGAAGTTCAGCATACTTCAGCCATGTTCAAAGTTTTCAAATGTGTATAGGAATGAGGTGTTGAGAAACACCATTGTGTTTGTGAGTTCTTTGTGTCTGATTGCTATCGATCTTTTGTTTACGTTTGCGATATCCAATGTGTGTTAAGAAACATAGATGTGTCCAAAGATAGTGTTAAGAAACACTGTTGATTATGGTGTTGAGAAACACCTACTTGCGTCAGTAGCGAGTTGTCCTTCAGAAATGACAAGATTATTGACTCTGGTGTAAGCCAAAGATGTGATCAAATTGGGGACCCATGCCCCAAGTAGCAAACAATGATAACTAACTTGACTTATGCTACAAGGACAAATCTAATTTGATTGCCCTCAGGTTATGACTCTGGACCGGTTTCAAGCTAGGAGGGTTCTCAGAAGAACCTGAGTGTCACGAAAGTGACTGAAAGATATGTACAAACTGAAGCAAAGGATTGCCAAGACTAAGCATTGATAGATGGAGCACTGAGTACAAGAGGCACCTGTTTACCAGGTTTTCACCTTCTTGGTAGTGATTCTATTTTTGCTACCATGGCGCTTGTTTACCAGGTTTTCACCAAGGCACTTTTTCTTCTTTTTTGTATTTTTCCATTTTTATATTTTTTTGATTGATACATCAAGGTGCCTATTGCTAGGTTTTCACGAAGATGATCATTTTTTTAGGACTTTTTCCTATTTTCATATTTTTTCAGGACATTGCTATGTACATGGTGCTGATCACTGAGAATGCCTTAGGTGTAGAACTTCTTCAGATGGAGAGTGTTGATGGTTTCTCAAAGTGGATCTCCCTCAGGTGTGGAGAGTCAATAGGCTATGAAGCTGAATGCTATAGTAATGATATAAGGACCCAGCCAGTTGGGTTCAAACTTCCCCTTTTGTTCTCTATGTGATTGATTACGAGGATTTTCTCTCAACACAAGGTCTCCCACCTGAAGTTCTCTAGGTCTGACTTTCTTGTTGTATCCTCTTGACATTATTTTCTAATAAAGTCTGAGGTGATCAAAGGCCGCTTTCCAACATTCATCCAATAGCTCTAGTTCTTGGAGTCTCAAAACTTGATATTCTTCATCTGGTACAAGTCTATGCAAAGAAACTCTAAGAGATGGGATTTCTACCTCTAGGGGTAAGCCTGCTTCTACCCCATATACCAGTGCAAATGGGGTTTCCCATGTAGGTGTTTTGATGCTTGTTCTGTAAGTCCATAATGCAGATTGATCTGTAGGTGCCAATCCCTTCCAGACTTGTTAACTGTATGATGTAAGATTTTTAACAAATTTTTATTTGAGGCCTCAGCCTGCCCATTACCTTGTGGGTATTAGATTGAAGAATAGTGTTGTGTGATTTTGAATTTTTCACACAATTCATCCATGATGTTGTTCTTAAATTGACCTCCATTGTCAGTGATGATGGAGGAAGGTATTCCATAGCGACAAATGATGTAGTTCAGAATGAACAGTGAGACCTGCTGTCTTGTTGCTTTAATGAGCGGGACCGCCTCAACCCACTTGGTAAAATACTTAGTAGCTGTGATAATGAACTTGTGTCCATTAGAAGATGAGGGGTAAATATGCCCAATGAGATCAAATTCCCATTGTTGAAAGGGCCAGTGTGTTACAAAAGGAATGAGCTCCCTTGCTAGAGCATGTATAAGATTTCCATGTAGCTGACATTTCTTACAAGTCTTTGCAAACCTGATAGCTTCTTTCTCCATGTCTGGCCAATAGTACCCTACTCTAAGTAGTTTTCGGGCCAGAGTCAAACTGTTAGAATGAGAACCAAAAATTCCTTTGTGGACTTTGGACAACGCATCTTTAGACTCTTCTTTTTCTAGACACCTAAGAAAAGTACCATCTAATCCTCACCTATACAAATCGTTGGCCACAAGAACATACTGTGAGGCATTGCAGATGAGGTTTCATTTTTCATTTTTGATTAGTCCATCAGGAATGATTTGATGGCGCAGGTAAGAGTAAACATGGTGATAATGGGAGCATTCCTGTTCAATGACTGAACAAACCATTTGGGAGTTAGGGGAGTTGTAGGAAGGGAAATGGATTTCTTCCGCTAGGAACTCATAATGGAAGTCATCCTCTTGTTGTTGTGAGGATGCTAATGTAGCCATGGCATCAGATGCTCTATTTTGTACCCTTGGGACTTGTTGAAATGTGATGTAAGTGAAATATTTCTTAAAGTCATCAACCATTCATTTATAAGGCATGAGTTTTTCATTCTTAGTTTGGTATACATCATTTATTTGGTTGATTAAAAGTTGAGAGTCACCATGGACATGTAACTTAGAAACATTCCATTCAAGAGCCAGTTTGTTTCCATTTACCAGTGCTTCATATTCTGCTATGTTGTTTGTACAAGGAAACATGAGTTGGTACACCTTTGGAATGGAATAGTTTTGAGGAGTCAAAAACAAAATCCCTGCACCTGAACCTTGTTGTGTGAATGATCCATCGAAGAACATTTTCCAGGATCTGTGAGTGATGTACAAAATAGATCCATCTGGGAAATCAACATTGATTGGCTCATCATTGTGTAGTGGAGCATCAGCCAGTTGATCTGCAATTGTTTGCCCTTTGATTTCTTTACGCTCAATACATTCTATGTCAAATTCACTAAGAAGCATAACCCATTTATCCAATCTTCTAGTGAGGGTAGCTTTACTTAGGAGATACTTCAATGGGTCAATTTTAGCCACCAGTTTGACTGAGTGATCCAACTTGCAGTGACGCAAATTTTGAGATGCAAAGACTACTGCCAGGCATGCTTTCTCAATCATAGAGTAATTCATCTCATAGGACACCAATGTTCTACTGATATAGTATATAGCATGTTCTTTCTTTTCTTCATCTTCTTGCACTAGAAGTGCCCCTAGTGACGTTGAGGTAGCTGAAATGTATAGAATCAATGGTTTGCCTTGTTGAGGTGGCATGAGTACTGGTGGTTTAGCTAGGTAAATTTTGATTTGAGTGAAATGCTTGTCACATTCTTCACTCCATTGATAAGTAATGCCCTTGCGCAGAGTCTTGGTAAATGGTTGCACTCTATCAGCCAATTATGAGATGAACCTTCTGATAGACTGGATTCTCCCTTGGAGTATTCTCATTTGGCTTATTTTCTTGGGAGGTGACATTTCCAGTATCACTTGCACCTTTTCAAGATCAAATTCTATGCCTTTAGCTGAGATAATGTAACCCAATAGCTTGCCAAAGGTAACATTGAATGTACATTTCTTGGGATTCAACCGTAATTTAAACTTTTCCATTCTATCAATGATTGGGCCTAAGTCTTGTAGGTGCAGAGATTGTTTCTTTGATTTAGAAAGGGTATCATCCACATAGTCTTCCATGGTTTTGTGCATCATATCGTGGAATATAGTTGTTATTTCCCTCTGATAGGTAGCTCCTGCATTTTTCAAACCAAAAGGCATGACATTCCAGCAGAACATTCCCCAAGCACATGTGAAGGCAGTCTTTTCTTAATCCTCTAGAGAAATCTTGATTTGGTTGTACCCCGAGAAACCATCCATGAGAGAATACATTTCATACCCAGTAGTCATGTCCACAATCATGTCAATGTTAGGCAAAGGAAAGTCATCCTTTGGACATGCTTTGTTGAGATCCCTAAAATCAGTGCAGACTCTGATGGATTTGTCTAGCTTTGATACTGGTACAATGTTGGATATCCATTCTGCATAGTCAATAGCTCAGATGAATCCAGCTTTGAGTAACATTTCCAGTTCAGCCTTGATAAGTAATGCAACATGAGGGTGCATTTTTCTGAGTTTTTGTTTTACAGATTTTACTACAGGAGCTATTGAGAGATGATGCATGATAAGGTCTGGATCTAAACCAGGCATATCTGAGTATGTCCATGCAAATTTTATCTTCTTCTCTTTAAATAATTCTATGAATTCCTTGAGCTCTACTGCAGATAAAGATTTAGCTACATGAATGATGTGTGGATGTTCCTCTATACCAATATTCACTAGTTGAGTTGGTTCTATGAGCATTGATGATCATTCCTATAAATGACTAGGCAAGACATCAAGCATCCCATCCTCAGGCACCTCAAAGAGGTTTTCACCTTTGGATGTGTCTTTTCTTGTTACTGTTTTGGGTTCTAAAACTGCCACAATGTGGTTTTCGCCTTCAGACCCTTTTCTTTTTCTCATTTTAATCTTATAACTAAGATACTTGATGTCCGCTTCAGTCATACTCACACTAGGTTCATTGGTGGAAGAAGTGATAGGTTCAGCGGCGTTAAGATAGCAGGCTAAAGGATAGTCATTTGAAAATGTAGGCATTTCAGCAGGTTGTCCTTGTAAGGACCAATCAATGAGTTTAGGATGCATTAGCAGCAAAGGTTCACTGGGTTCAAGGGCATTCATGGTATGTTCATTGTAGACATCAACTGTTAGGTAGAGTCCTAGACCTAAACCTTGTATAGATGTGTTCAAATCAGGAAGGGACCTAATGACATCATCGAAGCCTATGTCAAAATAGGAGGTCCCAATTTGTCCAATCTAATGTCTTAGCCTTCACCTACTTTGTGTGTGGTATCCATATCTATGTCTAAAGTGCCCTCTAAAAGACTGTCAAACTCATATTCATGGGAGTCTATTTCATCATTTGGTTTCATATCCAGGACATGAGTGAAATCTACTCTTTGCCCCCAGTTTGGATGAGTTCTACCTAAAAACTCTGCTATGGTTAGACTCTGTTCTTTTTTATCTGAAGCTTGTTCAGATTCATTAGTTTCTGACTAATCAAAAGTCATTGATGATTCCTCTAGAACACGCTCTTCAGTAGCATTGACCTAGGGTGTACCATCAAAAAATAGAAGAGCCAAAATATTGGGAGGAATGGGAAAAGGATACACATCCTCTGCATTAGAATCATCCGAATCATCCCAATTTCTAGTGGATATGTTAGTGCTTTCTACTGTTGTTTTATGTTCTTCCAGAACCTGATGTCCCTTTCCTTTATCGAAGTGATTCTTCGCTCTTTGTTCTTTCTTGGATAAGAACCCTAGACCCATTGTGTCTCTAAGTCATCTGTAGTCAGTAGAGATAGGTTCTTTAAGACCATTTTGATTAGGTCCAATGGGTCCTTTACCCGAATAACCCATTTTAAAAGCCACCTTATACCCCACACCAAATTTTTCTGGGGGTATTACACATTGTTCATCTTCATTATCTTTGGGTTTTTTATATAACCAAGCCATAATGGATCTTTCCTCTTGTTCATCTTCCAATGGTGTGTTGGCTTTAACAAAGGTCTCATCATAGATTTCTTGGGATGTTGTTGGTTTCATCTCTTCTGATGGTTTTCCATAAGACCTAAGTGATTTGGGAAGAGATGTGAGTGACAGTACAGGTTCCACTATGTATCCACCCATACCTGTGTCATTTATCTTGAGGTTCTTTTCCATTTCCTTCAATAAATTTGTAGTTGATTCAGAGTTGGATGCCTCACTGTTATGCGAGACAAGGGTATCTGCTGCTTGTCTTAGTGCATTACAGGCATAACTAGTGTCTATAGGAACAGTGACTTCTACACCATTGAATGAGAATTTGATGCATTGATGGAATGTTGATGGCATTTCCTGCATCTCATGGATCCAGGGTCTTCGCAATAGAATGTTGTAGGCCAGTGGGAGATCCAGAACTTGGAAGGTAACATCCCTCTCAATAGGACCTATGCGGATTGGTAAAGTCACGATATCTTTAGAAGATCTTTCTTTTTCATCATATGCCTTGATAGTGATTTTATTTTTAGGATCAATGACATTCTCTGAAAGGCCTAGTTTCTTGATTAACATTTATGTGCATATATTCAACCCTGTGCATCCATCTATCAAGACTCGTCTAACACAATGTTTACGGATCAAGACTTCAACATGCAAGGGGAGATTGTGTGGATGACTTAAAGAGTTGTCATCTTCTTTTAAGAATGATAGGTAATGTGGCGAGGTCAAGTGACCCACCATGGATTGAAACCGATCTAGATCCAATTCCTTAGGTACATTGTTAGTTGATAGTGCTTTATCCAGGACCTCTTTGTGAGATGGAGAGAGTTTGAGCAATTTGAAGATTGAAATTTGGGTAGAGGTTCTCTGTAATTGCTCGACGATGCTATAGTCCACAGTATTGGACGAATTCAATTGTTTGGACTATGAGACTTTAGAGGTACCCACAGTGGTTTGTTTTCTAAGAGGTACCCAGGATTTGGATACCGATGGTTTATTGGAAGATGATGAAGGGTTTGAAGATCCAAAACCCCCCAGGGTGACTTTTTCTTGCGCTCGAGTCACTGCGTTGGCCGATCGAGACTCTTTCTCTTTCTGCTTGAAGATGATGACATTGCAATATTCAGAATGAGATGGCTCAAGCATGTTGATGACATTGTAGTCATCATTAGAATAAGTGTGATTTATTTGAGCACCTTTCTTGGAAGTTTCTCCTTTGTGATGGTCTAGGAAAGGATCTTTGAATGCCTTATGATCAACATTTTGTTGTGATTATCAACCGCAATTATTTCATTATCAATGAGATCTTGAATCTCATGTTTGAGCCTCATGAAATTTTTTGTCATGTGTCCTTTATTTCTATGGAATTGACAGAAATCATTTTCTCTCCACAATTTAGGTTTGATTTCTGGATCATGTGGTTTGGAGTTATCTGGAAATGTGAGCAGCTTGTTTGCCAATAGAGTTTTAAGTGCAGATTCATAGGACTCACCTAAGGAGTCAAAGTCTCATTTACGTTTAATCCATGGTTTGACTTTCAACAAACCACTAGTCTCTTTAGAAGATGATGATTTGGTGGTATTTTTAGTATTTTTTAGGGCCTTGGAGCCACTTTTCAGATTGAAGACTACTGGTTTTGGCTAGGGAGTAGAGTAATCGACTACTCCATCATTTACCACATGCTTGTTTTTATTCCAATATTTAGATTTGTCTTTGGAACTGGAACCAAACTTGTTTTCTTTGTAGAGGGTAATGTCACCCTTTTTAACAAGCACATCTTCTATTTTCATCGTGTTGTCCACCATTTTCTCGAAAGAGGGTGGACATTGCATCTAAAGAGGGTAGTTTAGTTCTGGAATCATAACACTAGCGAAAATATCCATCTTTTCATATTCAGGCACAATTCATGGATATCTAGAAAACATCTTTCTCCATCATTGAAGAAAGGTTAGAAAGGGTTCTCCTATGTTTTTCTTCGTATTACCTAAATCAATCATCGTCACAGGATGTTGGATATTGTAAGAGTACTATTGCAAGAACAGATTTATCAACTCATCAAATTTTTTTATACCAGTGGGTAACTTTGAGAACCACTCCATAGCTTGGCCACTCAAACTCTGAGGAAAGAGATGCATATGATATGTCTCGTCATGCATAAATTCTATACAAAGAGCACAGAATTCTTGGATGTGATCTTGTGGATCAAAGTGACCATTGTACTTATCAAACCATGGAATTTCAACCCTGCACGGGAACGGAGGAAAGTACAAATCTCTGTCAAAAGGAAAAGGATAGATTATGTTTAAAGAAAACCTTGTGTTGGGCATTTATTTTTTCCTTTTGGAGTTTTTATAATTCCATTTTCATAGCTTGCATTTGTTTAGTTATGAGCGTCATGGGAGTTTCTTCTTCCCTAGCAATGATATCCTCAGCTTTGAAGTGAGGTGGAAGTTGAGCGCCTTGCTCTACTAGATCTAGGAAATATTGTTCCTTAT
>MU226408.1:179336-193777 GCA_018584345.1 Thuja plicata | reverse complement strand
AGTTACTACCTTGATATAAGTGTTATCTGTGTCAACTAGAAAACATATTTCCTCATAGTGTTTCTCCACTAGTGACTTAGGAATCCTAGTCTTTAATCTCATTCTCTTCTTGAATTCTACAAAATAGCTACCCATAATGCTATTGAAATTTCTCCCTAATTTCTTTATACATTCACTGATCTGGACTGTTATGGGCCTATCCTTTTTCCACATAATATCTCCTAGAGTAGGAAATGTATTCTGAATGTAGAAGAATATACAAACTAGTAAAGAACCAAACTTAGATGACGAGCTCTTAGCCTTTCTGATTGATGCAAGGTTCTTGGCTAACTATGTCTATTGTAGCTCAGAAAGATCATATGTGTGATTCTTCTTCACAATTTTTCATGATTGATCAACTGCTGTACAGGGAACACTGTCTAATCTACTGGACTGATAGAACTTGTGTGCAATTACCCTTACTCCAAATTCAAGTTCTAGATCAGTAATCATTGAGATAGTCATACCTCTGTTATTCCATACTGCTCCAGTGTTCAATGTAATTTCCTCTTTGCTATTATCCCTCATGGTTTGCTTTCCATTCACTACAGGATATCCTGTCACTTGATGAATCATACTCTTGGTGATCTTGACTGGTCCATTGTCTAGCCACATGCTCATGTCATGAACTTCACTTAGGATAACCTTTATCCACTCATCTTTAAAACCTTAGGGAAAATCTAGGGCACGAGTTAACCCTTTTTCGGCTAAGTGTTTGAATTCTTCCTTTAGAACTCCGTTAGCACACAGTTTACTGTAGGATTTCCTCAATTCATTATCTCCTACTTCTCCAATTTTGACCATATAGCATGATCGAACATCATGAATCATAAGTACCTTGGGAGGAATGGATGAGAGGGCTCCCATCAAATCACTTTGAATTTCACTTTTTGGAATAACTCAAAAGTGGAGAGGTTCACTCATCACTCTGAATTAA
This sequence comes from Thuja plicata, assembly GCA_018584345.1. Classification (NCBI taxonomy): domain Eukaryota; kingdom Viridiplantae; phylum Streptophyta; class Pinopsida; order Cupressales; family Cupressaceae; genus Thuja; species Thuja plicata. Next base: position 192,801 of record MU226408.1, on the reverse strand, counting down.
CTAAATTTGTTCTGGTTCTGCCTCCATATTCTTGGCTGGTGCGGAAGAAATTGCAGCCATACTTCTGAAATTTAGGGTTTAAGAGATGGAAAAATAGAATACCTTGGCAAGTGATGCTTTGCACTGTTCTCTGTTCACTATTCACTTTAATATTTATGTCGGCACACTAATGAAATCTTCGTTTCTAGCTCCGTTAGGATCAATTCTGCAAATCACTTCAATCACTCTGTAAATAGTAAAATTGCAAGGTAAAAATGAAGTGTCGACTATTCATTCCTTTATATGCTTCAAAAGGTAAAAGTAGGTGAGCATTAAATGTTTTTCCCATTTGAGTTAGTGCAAGCCAGCTGTCCTCAGCTTAACACAACTTGCATCCCACTCGGCTCACTACACTCAGCCTTCACAAAATTTACTCAGCCAACAAAACTTGGCACTTACTAAAGAACTTGGCTTTAGTGTTCATGAATAGTACTCGGCACCTATTAGTGCAATTGACTCATCTCAGAATTTATCTTCAAAAATATGTCCTGGTGCATCTTAACATATGAAAATATGGACTTTTGTACATTTTATGTTAGGAACTGATGTAAGATAAGAATTTTAAATACAGTTCCTTACATACCTCTTTCCCTTAGTTGGAGATGATGTGATCACCTGATCCATTGGATTGGGTGACCTCAGCTTCATTAGCTTCACTACTGCATGGTTCATACTTCTTAACCCATGTCTTGTTCATCTGTTCCCTAATTTTCTTAACAGTAGGAGCTGGTACTCTAGTCTTGCAATTTTCCTTGTATGGCCAATTTTCAAACAGCTGTGACAAGCTAAGCTTCCATTCATCCAACTTTTAGACTTACCTCTGAAATGTGTCCTTATGCAGTTTTCTAGAACATGTCCATACTCACCACAGTAATGACAACTATGCCATGTATTGTAATCCCAATTGTAATGATTGCCTTTTCTTGGTGATTTCTCTTGTTCCTTTGATGTCCACTATTGGTTACCTTTAGATATTCAATCTTGTGCTCTATGACCAAATTTGTGACAATTATAGCAATTACCATTGAGTCTAGGTGTTTTTCTTGCCTTTGCCTTACATTCACGTGCTTGATGTCCAAACTTATTATAGTTAAAGAAATAACCATTAAAGTTAGTGTTAGGATTGGACTTACCATTCTTGCTTCGGCATATGTTTGTTGTATGACCTAGTTTTCCACAGTGGTGACAAATATGTTTCTTGTTTCTTGGATTTACATTCTTTCTTTCCCCTATCTTAGATGATTCTCCATCTTCAGTGATTGTATGTTGTTCAGTGTGACCTAATCCAGAAGAATATTTAGGTCTTCTTGATGCTTCCACCAGTTGTTCAAAGTAGCTCATAGCTACACTTGGATCATTCACTCTATTATTGATTTCTTTCTCAGATCTCAATTCATCTTTCAATTGACTATTCTCAGATCTAAGATTAACAATCTCCAAGTCTTTCCTGCTGATCTCTTGATTCACAAGTAGTAGTTGATTTGCCATGTCCACTTGATTGATTGTCATGTTTTGCACATCATGTGTTCTTTCATCAAGTCTCGTAGTCAGCATTCTCTTGTCTTCTTCTACCATAGCCTTGTCATCTTCAGCTTTCTTTTTCTGTTCAACAACTTCACACATTCTTATTTATTGGGCTTCTTGTTCCTTTTTCAAGTTTTTGACTTCTTCACATAGTGCACTGTTCTTTTCTAGTAGATCTGCTATTGCTGCATCGCTCTTAGTAAAATCTCCATTCTAAAATAGATTTGTAGTGTCCTCTTCCTGATAATGAGTGTCATTCATTTGTTTGGCCAAATCTTTTCTTGCATCCAAGGACTTCTTTAATTCTTGTCTAGCAGACTCAAGCTGTTGGAGTGCTAGCTGAACATCAATCTTTTGATTCTCAATGAATTTACCCATCTTGTAGATCTCCATTTCAAGATCTTAATTCTCAAGTTGATTATAACCTTTTAGAGAACTCTTTCTCTGATACCAATTGTTGGAAATACAATAATGGGAAAGCAAGCTACTGAGAGGGGGGGGGTGAATCAGATCTTCAAAATTAAACACTTAAAACAAGTTGATCCACATTCATATATAAATGAATCTAATGAAATCTTAAATAGCATCCACACCATGAAATAAATAACACATTACATAGTAATTTGGTAACCTAGAAACCCAAATAGGTAAAATTGGGGTGGGGATGGCACCCACAAAAGTCTCCACTACTGCAGTAATAAAGTGTACCTGTTAAGGTTACAATGTTTGATTACAAAATGTAATCTACCCTGTTAGAGGTCTGCTTTGTTAAAAGCTTCAGATCATACAATCTACCTTGTTAAAGGATTTAAACTTACAATGAAGTAAGCACTCTGTTAAGAGATAAATAAAGGCCTTCTAAAACCACTCTGTTAAGAGATTTTCACCTGATACAATGATTAGAAAGTCTCAAGTATTGATCCTTTGATATGCATTCTGATGCTGATGATGGATCTCCTCTTTTCAGTATCTCTTTTGATCTTATAATCTGATATACCTTTACTCTTCTGTTCACTGTGTTATGCTCTACTTGATCTCTACTTCTGAACAAAATAACCCTCTATGCATATCACATAAAAAATGCAGTCACTTCACCAAATCCTCTACTACTTCTTGCATATACATACATAATAAATAGGGTTTCAAAGAAATCTAATATATCTATACAGATCTAACAGTGAGATCTAGATCAACGATCAAGATCCAATACCCATGCCTTTATGGTAAAAAAATTAATGCTTACAATGTGTCATGCATAGGATAAAACAATTAAGTGCATAACTAACTTCGTATAAGAATATTAAATGCACACAATGTCAGCTCAAAAAGCTTATACAAGTTGGCCGGATCACTTATCCTTGAAGTTTGTATCATTCCTAAAAAGTATACAAAAAATTTTCTACTCGGCACTTTGACTGTCTAACGCTTGACATTTAACATCTCTGTCTTTATTCAGCTTGGAAATGTAACTTGGCTCGGCAATGTAACTAGGCATATTGAAAACTGCTCGACAATGTTGCTCGACCTTGCATAGTTTTAGCTCGACCACAATGATAGCCAACTAAAACTTCCTAATGAAATGACTAAGTGTTGGTCACTAATCATCAACATAACTTAGAGATTAACAGAACCCATGTTGACTCAACACTTCCTTAGAGGACTCAACGGTCGCTTGGCCGGCAGTGTATGAATGTTTGAACCTCAAACAGTTAATGATACAGTCATCAAGGCTTGTCTTGAGGAACAAAATGTATCCTTGGGGTTAGGAGGTCAATTAGGTGGCCAAGGGGGTAATGCCTTTCAGGCCGGGTCAGGTTTCAAAGGGAATCCATCTCAAGGAGCACCTGGACCTAAAAATTATCATCCCAAAGGAAGTCAGAACCACCAGAAAAGAAAATTTCACAACAAAAATTACAATGGAAATAACAATAAAAATGGGGGTTCTCAATCTAGAAATTCTCACAACTGGTAGTGTGCAAAGCAATACCTGAATCCTCAGCTAGCTCAGAGTATGCCTCAAAAATTTAGTCAGGGTAGCTATCAGTAGTCCAGTGCATCTTCCACGGGAAGGAATTTTGTTAAGAACATCGGATGTTACTCTTGTGGCCAACATGGTCACATTGCAGTTAATTGCCCTCAGAAATCTTTCCCAATAGCCAGCTATAGACAGGCCACTTTAGAACCAATAGTAGGTAATGCAAGTAGAGCTCACTAAGTATTTGCCACCTTAGACAAGGGACAAGCCAATCGTCAAGGATCAGTCATCAAAACCCCAGGTTTGTTAAGGGGTATCTCTACCACTATACTATTTGATTCAGGAGCAATAGATTCTTTTATTTCACCTTCTTTAGTAGATCAATGTGGGCTAAAGGAAGTAAGGAAAGAAGATAGGTGGCAGGTTGAGCTAGCCTCCGAGGCAAGAATAACCTCTGACTCTTGTGTCCATAGTTGCAAGTTAGAACTTGGACCTTTCTCCACCTTAGTAGATCTTTGAGTTATTCCTCTAGGCTCGTATGGAGTAGTTTTGGGTATGGATTGGTTGGAAGCTCACAAAGCTACTTTGGATTGTAGAAATAAAAGCATTCAGTGTTTAGATGACTTAGGAGAAACTAAAAAGATTGTTGGGGTACAACGACCCATCTCTCTCTGCATGATTTATGTGATGCAACTCAAGAAGTGCATGCGCAAAGGATGCCAATTATTTGCAGTCTCAGTAGAGGAATTAGACCAAGGGGAAAGTAGGGATGTATCATTAGATCATCCCCTATTAGAGGATTACTTGGATGTTTTTACCAAGGAAATTCCAGGAATGCCTCCCAAGAGGGAGATTGAATTCCAAATTGAGTTGGTTCCAGGTGTAGAACCAATCTCCAAAGCTCCGTACCGTATGACCACACAAGAACTTGGTGAACTTAAGCTTCAGTTGGAAGGGCTCTTAGAAAAATGATTTATCAGACCTAGTGTGTCACCATGGGGTGCACCAATAATATTTGTGAAGAAGAAAGATGGCTCTCTTCAATTGTGCATCGACTATCATCAACTCAACAAAGTCACAATCAAGAATCGGTATCCTTTACCCCGCATTGATGATCTATTTGATCAAATGAAAGAGGCAAAAATATTTTCAAAAATTGATCTCAAGTCAGGATACCATCAACTTAGAATTCAGGAAGCCGATATTCATTGAATATCCTTCCGCACTAGGTATGGTCACTATGAGTTCACCATGGTACCATTTGGGTTAACGAACGCTCCTTCTATATCCATGAGCTTAATGAATGGGGTTTTCAGAACTAACTTGGATAAATTTGTGATAGTTTTCTTAGATGATATCTTAGTGTTCTCCAAAATTCTTGAAGAACATGAGGTTCATCTTCGCCAAGTATTGCAGTGCCTTAGAGAAAATCAACTCTATGCCAATGCTGAAAAGTGTGAATTCTTTCAGACAGAGGTTAAGTATCTTGGACACATCATTTTAGGAAATGGCATCGTTGTTGATCCAGCCAAAATTCAAGCCATAGTGGAGTGGCCAACTCTAACTAAAATCCCAGAAGTTTGCAACTTTATGGGACTAGCTGGGTATTATAGATGATTTGTCAAAGAGTTCTCTCGGATAGCTCATCCCATAACTTCCTTACAAAGGAAAGGTAAGAAGTTTTTTTGGTCAGAAAAATGTGAGGCCACTTTCCAATGTTTGAAGGAAAGATTAACCAGTGCTCTAATATTGGTGGTTCATGAACCATCAGTAAACTTTGTAGTTTGCACAGATGCCTCACTAGAAGGGATTGGGGTGGTTCTTATGCAAGAAGGATGAGTTGTGGCTTATGAGTCTAGGAAACTTAAAGATCATGAGCTCAACTACCCCACCCACAATCTAGAGCTTGCAGTAGTAGTTCATGCCTTAGTAAAGTGGAGGCACTTTCTGTTGGGTCATAAATTTGAACTCCAAACAGATCATCAAAGCCTTTAGTACATCTTCTCTCAACCTATCCTCAATGTTAGGAAAAATAGGTGGATGGAATTCTTATGTGAATACGAGTTTGAGGTTAAGTACATCCAAGGGAAGATGAATGTGGTGGCAGATGCTTTGAGTAGGCGCAAACATGTTCTATCAGCACTATCCCTTAGCACAAATTTAGAGAAGAGGATCAGGGAGGCTCTCACTTCTGACTTTTGGTTTTAGGAGGTCGAGACAGAAATAGAGTCAGGAAGACCCTTGGAAGGTAGCTTCCTAGGATATTCCTTAGATACCCTTGGGTTGTTGCGACAACAAAATAGAATCTATGTACCCATAGCAGGAGATATTCGTGTGCTTATCCTTTCAAAAAGCCACAAGGCTCCCTATTCGGCACATCTTGGGGTGAAGAAAATGTATGCTAACCTACGCCGGTTGTATTATTGGTCAGGAATGAAGATAGATAGTGCAGACTACATGGATAGATGTTTGGAATGTCAGAGAGTGAAAGCAGAGCATCAACATCCCACTGGCCTTTTGCAACCTCACCTAGTGCCGGAATGGAAATGGGACATTATTTCCATGGATTTTATTGTGGGACTTCCAATTACTCCAAGGAGATATGATGCTATCATGGTAACAGTCGATATAATCACTAAGGTAGCCTATTTTTCTCCCATGCAGTCCTCCTACTCAGCAGCTTCTGTACCCAAAGTATTCATGAAGGACATTGTGAGACTCCATGATATTCCTAGGAAAATCATATCTGATCATGATCCAGTATTCACATCGGCTCTTTGGAATTCACTTCAGCACACTTTAGGGACTCATCTCAACTTTAGTTCAGCCTATCACCCTGAGACAGATGGGTAGACAGAGCGAATCAATCAGGTTCTTGAGGATATGCTTAGAATGTATGTTATGGAAAGGCAGACCCATTGGGAAGAATATCTATATTTGGTGGAGTTTTCTTATAATAATGGTTATCATAGTTTCATAGGTATGTCCCCTTTTTAGGGTTTATATGGCCATTCGTGCTGCACTCCCTTAAGTTGGGACTGATTGGTGGACAGGGTACTTCTAGGCCCTGAGATGTTGTAGTATATGGAGTAGCAGGTCAAGCATATGAGAGAGCATATCTTGATAGCCCAGGATAGTCAAAAGAAGTATGTCGATGCTCATAGGAATGATGTAGACTTCTCTCTTGGTGATAGATTCTTTTTGAGGGTGCGTCCATGAAAGAGTCCAATCCATTACAGAAAATGCTCCAAGTTGGCACCCCAATTTGTTGGCCCTTTTGAAGTCCTAGAGAGGATAGGACCAGTAGCTTATCGGCTTGCCTTTCCACCTAGCCTTGCTTGTATTCACGTTGTATTTCATGTTTCAGTTCTTAGAAAATATATTCTTGATGTGACTCATGTTTTGGATTGGAATACGTTACAGGTAGCGGACAAGTAGCTGGCTTTAGAGCTGGTACGTATTTTGCAGCAGCGGGCACTGACCCTCAGGGGTCGCACCATAGATTAGGCAAGGGTCCAATGGGACCCCAATGATGATTCCTTCGCTACATGGGAGGATACTGCTAGACTTAGAGATGCTTCTCCATATCTATGTGTAGGATTCCAGGAGTAAACCTAACTCTAGGGGGGGGGGATGTAATACCCTCTCCTATGGTGATACTTGGACTTTCTGATTTGGACAATCTATTATGATGGTTAGAACTATACATTTACATTTATGTTTTGTGGATGATGACATGTTTATCAGATGATTGATATGCTCATTTATGGTTATCATTTATATATTTATGAGATTAGAAAACCATCTATTTTTATATGTTTTATGGACATAACCCAAGGATTTGAATCTAACCATTATCATGATGTTTTATGTTTCATGGATATGTGTCTGATGTGTTTTCATGACTCAGGACAAAGTCATAGTTACTCACTTAGTGAGGTCCACACGATGTATCGATCCTGGTCATCTGCTTGCATATATCTAATTTGTATGTATATCCATATGTATCCATATATCTCTTCTTGGTGATGTAGGAGTGCAGGTACTGGGTATCGTCTCCACCTAGCTTCACAGGTTTGAGTGATCCCTCAAAATCCTTGATCATTGTTTTTGTTACAAAGATATCACCAGGTTCCATAGGAAGGAACTCTGCCTCCGATGCTTTTACCTTTAGGTGGGGAGTTCCTGAGTCAGTCCCTTGTGTGGATGATGTATTTTTGTGTCCTCTCAGTTTGTTGGTTTTGTGGATCTTGTAGTTGGTTTCTTGTCTTTTGCATTCTTTGGGGATGAGGTTTTGAGTATGGTAGCTCTAATTGTCTTCATGGTATGTTCAATTTTGTTAGTAGATTATTGATGTGAATTATTGTATGATTTAGTAATTTATCTTTGTTAGTAGCTACTTATGTACTAGCATATCTTGTTAGGAATGAGTTAGTGTGTGATCAAAACTTGTGATTTTAATATCAATAATAATAAATAATTCTATGATATTATTTTATAATATTCATAATAATAAAATGCCTATTATAATAATAAATGTTTTAATAATAGTGATATATTTCACCTTATATATCACTATTGTGTTTTGTAAAGAATATGGATTAGTGTATGAATAAATAATATGTTTTATAATAATAATATTATGTGTTCAATAATATTTATAATAATAATAATAATATATGTACACATAGGCATATGGGTGCACACATATGCATATGCATACATATATTTATATAATTGTTGGTGAGTAAGTAATTATTGCATTATATTAATAATAATTAAATAAGTTATTGGTATGGTAAATGTGTTGGAAATAATAACTACTATTACCTTCCTTAAATAAATTAAACATAAATTAGATTATGGTAATAGGTAAATATAGTTATATATCTTCCTGAAAAGACTTTAATAATATTGTGTAAGCCTAATTATTAACGGATGGATAGTTGGGAAGGTTGCATTGGTTGGATTACCCATGCAACCACCTCCTCCAATCTATATACAAGAAAGATTTCATGTGTGAAAGGGTGTTGGATAGGAGTTGATTCGGAAAGAAATGATAACAAGATTAGTATTATGCTTGTAGGAAAATTATATTTGTGAGGAGAGAATTCAACATTCTCTGAGTTTGGCATTTGGTAGTTACAGGTAGAGGCTAGAGATTGCATCCAGAAGGATTGAAGGAGTGCTGGAAAAGCTTGAGAGGATTGGATTCTTCTTCATCAACCAAAATCCACGCAGGACTCAAGGTTGGAATTCATCCTAAGAGTTAACTCTCCTTTGTATTATGAAATGATGAAAGTATCATTGGATGTTTCTCTGTATGCTTGTTGCTTATATAGGCTTCAGAATGTTTATGTTTCATATATCATTGTGTCTTTATTGTTGGAAAAGAGAATATAATCATATATATCAAATACAGATTACTTCCTATGCAGTATGAATATGAATACTACTTGCTTTTGTAAGAGTCTAGAGAATCCATGGCATTTTCATTTCATCTACCTTTATAATTAGATTTTGATCTCTCGTGCTTTGATTAGGGTTCGTAATCTGTCATTTCTAATTTGTAATTTGTAATCCATCATTTGTAATCTTTCATTGTTTATTTAATCCTGAGTTATTATTATTATGATCTTGTATGTGGATTAGGGTTTGTATATAATCCCGACTTAGTAGTTTTTTTATACAAATATCGCATCATCCATTTATACATTATTGTAAATCTGTCATTCGTTGGTATATCATTGTAATTCTGCCAGCCATTGCTTTATCATTGTAGTCTGTCAGTCGTGTATACAAATATACATTGCTATTCTATCATTCGTTACTATATAATTGTATTAAGCCATCCAATTATAGAAGTATAACATGGATTTAATTCTCTGTCATAAAAGAATGCGCGTGGGTTAGGGTTAGGCAGAAAATAGAAATATATAAGTTTGATACTTTAATTTCTTATACTTTAAGTTATACTTGTATAAAGAAATTAGGTACCTTTCAGGATGATTAAAATAGGTTTCAGCTTCCTAGGAGTTATTATGCAACTTCTAGATTTTAGATTTTTCAAAAAAAATAGACTTAGTTAAATTTCAGGCTCGTGAGATTTCATAGAGCATTGTGTTTTGGCATGTGAAATTTTGTGTAACTTTAAATATGTTCCTTACGTGTTTGGTGGAGGTTATATGGTGCATTTAGATGCTTTAATAGGTTTGGCATGTGTGTAGGAAGCAGGATTAGGCTTTAGGATTGTCTAGGAGGATCATTACCATTCTAGGCCTCCCTAAATGTTCCTAATTTTCCTAAACATCCCTAAACTACCTTATTATTTTATATTCTTTGATGCAATTCTCAAATGTGTTTATGATGTGTTTTCACTACATGTATGATGTATTTGTGATGTGTGGGTTAAGGGTAGAAAACCTAAGAACACTAAGTGAGTGACTCTCAGTGCGGGGCCGGAGCCCTAAGTGGCTAGAACCAGGATAACCAATTGAAGAGTTATTTAACAAGTGAAAATTTAATTAAACTTATGGGAATGGGTTCAAACACTAAAAAAATTAATGTATGTCTTTCCCATGGCATTAGCACTAGTAAAGGCTATGGATAGGAGTGGTAGAAGGTACATATGCGTAGGTATGATTGAATGGCGCTTGTCTATACAAAAGGCATTCGATTCCGTATGTGCCTACTTGGGGGCCAGCACCCGGAGTGGCTAGTACAAGGATAACCCAAGGGGTGAGGAATATGCGATGACACTCACTTAGGTTATTGCTTAGAGTTTCTACCAAGTCTTAGAACCTTTGGGAAAATATTTTATACTTTGATCTTCTTTCATTTGCTATTTGGGAAAGGTTACCCAGCCCTTGGTATGGCCTAGCTATCCCTTCTTTGTGGACCTTGGTGTTTATCTCCTAGCATGGGGGAGTTGGCCTTTTTGGTATCCACATGGTTGGGTGGTAAATCTTTAATCGACGTATCTTTTGCGGATACGGTGCTTGAGGATTCATGCTTGCTTAATGTTCCAGTTTTGAAGAATGAAGACTTTATCTTTCATGATGTAAAATTATTGTTACCTCCCAAGAGGAGATGAATATAATGTAATCATAAATGTACTTCAAAATGATGTATTTGGAATGGGTAGACTTAGGGTAAAGGAAAAGGGAAAGCATGAACTTTATGTATATGATGTTGGAAAAAGAAAAGGATTTTGTAACATTCCAAGTAAAGTAGTATGTTTCTCATTATTGTTGATTAAGTGAAAAGCTATTGAAAAACAATTGTAATATTTGTAATGTATCAAATGATTTAGACGATTCTATTTTCTTTAAAAGTTATCTCATTCATAAAGGATACTTAGGAATAAAAAATGGATTTAAATGGCAAATTGAAATGAAAGTACTTTGTATTTCTTTATAAAGAATTTGCAAATGTTGAGATGTAGTTTGCTTAAGAAGTAAATCAAGTTGCTAGTACACTAAATGGACTTAAATAAATTGTGCATTTATTTAGAAGGGAACCTTGGAGGAATATAAGTTAAACTATGTTTTGTCCATGTAATTCTTTAAAAATTCAAAAAATTTCATAAATCATTACTTAGGTTTTCTTTGATAAAGAGAATCTTTGTTCTCTTCCCCGGTTCCCTTGCGGGGCATGACAGCGGATTCCTTTGGAGTTCTGGCGCAAGGATATCCTTTGAAAGATTGTTGCTTTGCTTGGGAAGCTGGATTCTATAGCACATCAATCACTAGATAAAAAGGTTATTTCTTATGCCCATATTTGTGTTGAAATTGATTTAAATAATCCTTTGCCAAATTATTTGGAAATTTGCCTAGGCTCTTCTTCTTGGATTCAGCAGCTAGACTATGAATCCCTTCCCTTTCGATGCCGCATTTGTCATGAGTATGGTCATTTACAGTGCCAATACCCTCAAGCCTCTAAAGGCAATGGTACTCCTGGTGGGTTCTTAGGCCCAAGGATAGCTAATGATGGTAAGGGGAATGGTCAAAATGTTAGTACTAGAAAAGGGAAAGTTCAGATTAATAGTACTAGTAAAGGGAAAGCTCAGCTGAATACTTCAAGTCAGGGGCAAGAGCCAACAAACACTACCGGTCCTGATAAGGATGGTTTTATCCATGCTCACAACCATTCTAAGGGAAGGGGTCAGAAGTGACCTCATCTAGATCAGCAAGTGGACTCAGGGTTCAATCAATTTGAGGTGCTAAACAACATGGTCATAGAAGAAGGCATTCCTGCAAATGCTCAATGTGGGGTTACTAGATCAGATGGGAGGAGTTCTATTCTTAGTGGCAACCAGACTATTGTAGTTCAGCAGCAACTGAAGACCCCTATTGGCCTTGAGTCTGGTGCCCTTGTGGTTTCTCTCGCTTCACAGGAAAAGGATATTCTTCTGGAAGATTTGGTCAAGGATGTGTTTGCCTCTAGTAAAGGAAAGGGATCTGTTATGCCCTCCATCCTCGTCCCTACATTTTGTGTGCAAAATGTTGGGTCCCCCTTTTTTTTTTTTTGTTGTTTTTGCTTGTGGTTGTTTCCTTGTCCTCCTTTTGTTTTCCTTCTTTGGGGTATTCTTCCCCGTCGCCATGTTTTGTTTGGTCGGTTTCTCGTCTCCAGGACCCCGGTCCTAGAGGTTATTCTTTGTCGGGAGCCAGACTCTGGACTCCGGGATTCTTTGCCACGATTTTCTTAAGGTGATCGTCGTGGGAATCCCCCGGCCCGGGGTCTAGAGGTTTGTCTGTCCGGAGATTGTTGGAAGGAGGTGGATCACCTTTTTACCGCAGGTATAAATAGAAGTTATCTATCATTTTCACATTTACTGCAATTAAAACACTCACGCACTCAGAGCGATTTCAGAGTGATTTGCAGAGAATTAATGATAATCAGTGCTAAATACTTCCATCATTTTTAGGTGATTGTGAGTGCTTCGTAGTGGCAGGTTGCGATCATTTGGAAGCTGTAGCTATTGCAGGGCTTCCACAGTGACTTCTTTCCTCCTCCTTTTAGCATTCTCAGGTTGGTGTCTCTTTTCCCGTTGGTTTTTCGTCTGCCTGGTGTGTTCCCCCCCTATTTTTTGATGTCTTTGCTTCCTTCTGCTTTATTCATTTTGTCTTTCTAGTTTTGCCGCCCGTTGGTGGGTCAGCTCTGCCAGAGGGGTGTCCACCCTCTGTGCAGGTGTGGTTGGCTTGTAAATAATGTAGAAAGTTGTATATATTTCATGCTTTGCCAAGTTTCCCCGCAGATGTCGTCCCGCGATGTATATGTGTAAATTCTCATGTATATTTATTGTATATCCTTTTTTCCTCCATGTATATATCCCTTGGCTCCTATGTATATCTTATTTATATCCTTTCAGATAGCTTAGCAAGATGGTCAAGTTGCATGTGTCGCTGGTTTTTCGCCCATGAGTTCATTTCAGAGAAGAAAACCACCTGTTTGACACTCGTCTCTCGACCAATTTCAAACAGGTAGTTTTCTCTCTCCTCCATAAAAATAGCTAGGCCCTCATTTATGTCCCATGTGCACATTTAAATCTATCCAAGTGGCCTTCACATTTCACGCGTTCAGACAGTTGGCTCCGCCGTCATCGCCATAACTCCTATTTATTACCTATGCACATGGCGCCCATGTGGGCTCGACGGTTTGCCTTTTTGCACATCCTCACCAATGGTTACTTCTCTGAGCCCCAGGTCTCCTACCATCATCCATCTTGTGTCCTTACCAAATACGATAAAATTCCCAGACCCAGATGTTCAGTCAAAATCCTAACTTTATGTAATGCATGTGCTTTTCAGGTTTTTTTTTAATGAAACTAACTTTTCAAGAAAAGCAGGCATCACGGTGGTAAGATCTCTGGACCCTGGAGTATTTATTTGTTAATACATTATGATGGTCTCTTTGCCTTGTAGGTTT
>MU226408.1:143775-155000 GCA_018584345.1 Thuja plicata | reverse complement strand
CAAAGGACAAGGCTGAGGAGATGGATGTTGCTGGGGAGGATATTACTGACAAAGAAGACACAAGAAAAGGGACGGATGGGGCGCACACCACTGAGGAGGAGCAGCCGCAGAATACCGGGGAAGAATCAAGAGAACAGACTTTGGCAAATAAGCCACCCCTGCCACCTTAGTGGTTAGTAGAGAGCAGGAAAAGAAAGGCTTCGTCCACTCCTGGAACTCCTCTCTCCCTGGCCGAAATGATGGCCCAGGTCCAGGCCCCACCAAAGGCCAAGAAAGCCCGGACGGTTCATACTCTTCAAACTAGGCCGGGCGGAGAAACTATTGCCATTGTGGCGACACCTCCCCCAGGCGCCGATGAAGCAACCACAGAGCCTAGAGATTACAACCTTGTAGAGGTATCGCTAGGGAAGAGAGTAAATAGGGTGAGGTGGACTTGCTAAAAGAGGCAGCTAGGGCAGTGGAGGCGCGTTATGAAAAAGAGGCCCAAAGGCTCAAAATAGAAAAGGTGAAAAATGCAAACCTTATGGGGTTGCTTACCGAGCTAGCTCAACCTATCAATGCTGCTCCTCTAGAGGCCTCCACATCTGAAGATCTACCGCAGAGCGACTTAGACTCCCTATGGACAATGAAGAAGAAGGCTCAGGCAGTCGACGAGTGGGTCACTCTGCAAATAGGAAACACCCATTATTTCCTGGTATCCACCCTCCCACACTTATATATAGCCTGGCATGTTCTGCACCAGGAAGAGACTATTATTGACCTGTGGGAGGGTGATATCAAAAACTATCAAGCATGGAAGGTAGAGCTTGAAGAACTCCTTGGCCTGGGAGAGGAAATGGTTTCAAAATCTGGAATTCTGGCAGATGAATCATTTGATTTTGTGAGGACCCAACACTCAACTTGACCTCACATTGGAGGTAACTAAGAAACTGGTGGGGAGTCTGCACGAGAAAGTCAATGCAGTAAAATATTCTTTCAATTTATACAAGTCTTTTGTAGCAAAGACTTCCGAGGCTCACCCCCTCAATATAGATACATGCACGCCAGAGGATTTAGTTTTGGGGAGTTTTAATGAAATGATGAAGTCCTGATATCAGTCCCCGGAGGGAATAGATGGTGCCCAAATGACGAGATTAACTCGTATGGTGCTTAGCAGCCACGACGCGGAAAAAATGGCTGATGAATTTAAGGAGAATGTTCTAGACCTGGGGGAGCAAATTGAGGTGGCTAAGTACTGAAGGGCTGGCCTGAAGGATATCGACAAAGATGGCATCTCCTGCCTCCTCCAGGCTTTCAATGATAACAAACAACCATAGGCTTTCCCCAGAGGTTGGAGAAAAGCCAAGCATTTGGTATTATTTATTATTTCAGGAATGTAAATTCCTAGATCCCGGAGTCTCAGACCCTAAATTTTGTATTCTTTTGAGTGATCTGTGTCTTGGTCCCCGAGGCCGACCGATCACTTTCAGGAGCGGTTAGTAAAGGCTGTCAGAAGGTGGCTGGCTACATCAAGGGGGGGCGTCGACTCAACAGTTGGTTTTCTGACAAGATGGTCTTCTTGAGGCATCGTTCAGAGGTACACCTAGTGCATTGGAGATAGGGTGTCACATTCTCCATTTATGAGGCATGTAGCCTCGATCCCCGGGGATCTAATTTCTTCCTTCTCCTTCTTGGCTCTCTTTTTGAGGCCAATTCTTTCACTGTTTATTCTTGTCTCATTCTGCTAATGTGTCAAGCCTATTCCATCTCAAGGTCTTTTGTAGGGTGGCACAGGTAGTATTGGCCCCTAGATATTGTATTTTATTGTAACATGATGTAAAATAGGGTTAGGGTTAGAAGGGAATGTGTATAAATAATAAGACCGGCCCATTTCCAAGGGTTGGCGAAATTGATGATTTTGTTGTCTACAGTAATAGAAAGGTGATTTCTCATTTTAGTTGTAGAACTATTTTAGTTGTAGAGCTCAATGCTCCATTTTCCCATTTTCAATAGTTAGATCGTCCCCTGGAGCCACCATTGTATCACGCACCAGTGCTAGGTGGAAGAGACATTAATGAAGAAAGGAGAATTCTTTGCAATGATGTTATTAGCATTCATGCTTCTGAGTTAATGGTATTTTATGTTTCATGTTCTTTATGTCTTTTTCTCTGATATGTCAAATAGATTAACGACCTTTTTTCCCTCGCTACTGATAAAATACTAGCTGATGGTTGTGTATTTCTTTGGTATTTAGTGCAGTATATCAGAGTATTATTGATGTCTTGAATGTTTAAGCATAACTATAGTTAGATGAAGTATTTCTAACCCTATAGGATCTTTTTTTTTCATTTTATTGGTTAAGTGTAGAATGTTAGGAGAAACCTCACTTCATTGAATCTCCGGAGAGAATGAGTTAAAGAAACCAACTATCCCCCTCGAAAAGTCACTTCTCCCAACTGAGCCCCACACTGTCGTGACCCGACACCCAGGTGCTTGAAGGCCCAGGGAATCTAACTTCCCCGGATAACCTTTGCAGGCATAGTTGGCCAGTACCCCTGGTACCTGGTGACAGCTTATGACTGTTGGCGGACCCAGTCAGCAAAATCCCGTCAACAGGATCTTCTCTTGCTTTGGGCATGATGGAAAGACCATTTAAGAAAGTCTCTTTTGCTACTGCCTCAAGAGTTAGGTGAAAGCACGATCAGGAAAACATTAAACTTACAGGAGATTTACTGGTAGAGTCTAGGGCTATAAAGACCATGGATGAACATTTTCCCCACTCTACTCAATGATTATTCTCTCATGGAATGTGAGGGGTTTGAATAGCATTCCAAGACAAAAAGCTATTCATGAGCTGGTGGTTGATCATTCTCCAGATATCCTTTATATCCAGGAGACAAAGCTTTCAATTGATTCCATGTTTAGATGTGCTCCTAATATTTGGTTTCTGGGGCAATGTTAGTGTGTTGGTGCTTTGGGGAGCTCTAGTGGTCTTTCCATTTGTTGGGATCCTAGGAAAGTTACGCCTCTCTACTAGATCTCTTGTCACTCGACTCTCTCAATGGTGGCCTCTTCTCTAGAAACTAGACAGGTGATTCTTGTTACTAATGTGTATGTCCCTATAGATCTCCCTGGCAAGATTAAGCTCTGGGAACATATTAGGCATGTTAGAAGTTGTCACCCATTCTTGCCTTAGATTGTTTCCAGGGATTTCAACTCTGTCATTAGCCTGGAGGTGAAGCGAGGTGGGCTGGCTCGCTTCGGTCCTTATTCTGAGATTCTTTGGGAAAATATGGATCTTTTACATCTCTCTAATGTCAAACCTCTTAATGGGCTCTTTACAAGGAACAATAGAAGGGTTGGAGATGAGGCCATCTCGGAATGCTTGGATAGGTTTCTGGTTTCCTACTTTTGGAGTTGTGTCTCTCTTTCTCTCTCTTCTAAAATTATTGATTGGAGAGGCTCTGACCATTGGCCTATTAAGCTCACAGCTAGTTATGTTGCCACCCCCAAGAAGCCTCCCTTTAAGTTCTAGCTGATGTGGCTTTGAGACTCTTCTCTCCATGATTTAATGGCTCACTGGTGGAGACAGGGTGGCCCTGCCTATGGCACTGCTATGTTCTCCTTCTCTAAAAAATTACAATATGTCAAAAGGGAGTTGAAGAATTGGAACAGGACTTGTTTTGGGAATCTCCACATCATGAAGAAGAGGGCTCAGGATCATCTGGATGTTATTACTAGGAAAATTTGGGATTTGGGTTTTTCTGAAGCTCTTGGCATAGTGGAATCCCAAGATTCTAGTGATTTAGCAGAGTGGGATCTTAGAGAAGAAATTTATTGGAAACAGAAGGCTCGAGTTGAATGGCTTCAAGAAGGGGACAAGAATACCATATTTTTCAATAAATCTATGCAGGATCAATGTAACAGGAGTTACATTTCTTCTCTTGTCACTTCTGATGGGATGCTTTTGACCTCCTCTCAAGCTATGTCTAGGGAAGCTATTCAGTTTTACTCTGCTCTCTTTTCAGATGACTTGCCTCCAGCGGAGATTGAGGAGAATATGGTCTTGTCCTATATTCCCTTTGTTGTGACCAGGGAGATGAATGACTCTCTTATGCGGCCGATTTGTATGTCTGACTTGGAGGAGGTGGTCTTTAGCTTGCGTAAGGGCAAAGCTCCAGGGCTTGATGGCTTCCCTATTGAATTCTTCCAGGAATTTTGGGATATTATCAGTCAAGACCTTTTGGATGTGGTTCAGGAGTCCTATTCCAACAAAGCTATGCTCCGAGCTTTGAATGCTACTTTCCTAGTCCTTATTCCGAAGAAGGAAGAGGCTAATCAGTTGGACTTCTTTCAGCCCATTGCTCTATGTAATGTGGTCTATAAAATCATTACTAAGCTCCTAGCGGAGAGGCTTAAAGTTTGGCTTCCCATGGTTATCTCTGAGGAACAAGGGGGTTTTGTGGCTAGAAAACAAATTTTGGATGGGCTGGTTATTCCTTTTGAAGCCATTCACTCTATGTGTACTTCTAGAGAGAACGCCATGTTCATCAAGCTTGATATGGCTAAGGCTTATGACAGATTCAATTGGGGTTTCTTGCGGAAAGTTCTTTTGGCTTTTGGCTTCAGTCAAGAATGGGTTAGATGGGTTTGGAGCTGTGTTACTACTCCCTCCTTCTCAATCCTTCTTAATGGTGAACTGTCTAAGTTATTTGGGACCTCTAGGGGTCTTTGCCAGGGAGATCCTCTTTCTCCTTATTTTTTTATCATTATGGCTGAGGGACTTGGCAGACTTATCAATTCTCATGTATCCCAAAATTTGATTCAGGGCTGGCGATGGGAAAATGGTCTGCCCACTCTTTCCCACTTCCAATTTGTTGATGATATAGCCCTTTCTAGGAGAGCTCAGATTTGGGAAGCTAAAGCCTTTTGGCTCACTTTGGATACTTATTTGGCTGCCTCAGGGAAAAAAATCAATGACTACAAGTCCTCTATTTTTTTCTTCAACACTCCTGAGCCTATTCAATGGTGGATTACTAATATATTGAGATTTTAGATTGAGTCTCTCCCTCTGACTTACTTGGGTGTCCCTATTGTGGTGGGAAGATAGCCCAGGATTTCCTAGTAGAGCTTGCTCGACAAGCTTCGACAAAAAGTCAATCATTGGACTCATAGGTGGATCTCTACTGCTAGCAGGGTGACTCTCTTGCAATCTGTGATTTAGGCCCTTCCTATATACAGAAGCATGGTTTAGGCTGCCCCTACATATTTTCTTAAGGAATTTGATGCTCTTTCTCACCAATTTATTTGGAGTGGCAGTTTGCAAAATTCTAAATGGAGCCTCATCAATTAGGATATTGTCTGCAAGCCAAAAAAGGAAGGAGGCGTCAGCCTTCATTCTGCTATCTTGTGCAGTCAACTCTTGCTACCAAGCTCTACTGGCGCTGGAGCTCCAGTCAGTCTCAGCTTTGTGCCCGTATCCTATCACACAAGTATTTACCTGGCGTTGAACCTTTAGATGTTTCCAGGTTTCCTCTTGAGGGAAGAGGCTCTATGGTGTGGAATACCCTCAAGATTGGTGCTCACTTGGTGAAGAGAAGTCTTTTTTGGATCTGTAACAAAGGCACTAAGGCTCTATTTTGGAGTGATTCCTGGAATGGGCATCCTCCTCTCTTGCCCTCTCATGCACACTTACAGCCTCTTTGTGATTTTTTTCCTTTTTTCTGGATGGAATAAGGTGGCTCATTATAAGGAGGCTCATAACCTGGGCCTTGCTATTGGTTATAGATGGAATAATTCTTCTAATTGGCCGCTAGTCGGTTCTCTTGGGGATCGGTTGGAGCTTTCTCAGATCTTGGCTTCTAGGGAGTGCAGCTCTCTACAGGAACCTAATGTTTTGGCTTGGGGAGGTGCTTCTTCTGGAAAGTATTGTTTTTCTTCAGGGTACCTTGCGCTGACTAAGCAATTATTTGGCGAGGTAGAGGTTTCTAGGTGGAAGAAATCTTGGAATAGCTTTTATTGGCCTAAGTGTAACTTTTTCCTCTGGATTCTGGTTTACAATCGTTGTCTTACTTGGGAGAATATTTTCAAAAGAGGCTTCCAGGGGCCCTCCATTTATGTCTTATGCCGCAATAGTGAAGAGACTATTTCCCGCCTTTTTTTCCAGTGCTCCTTTGTTAAGAATATTTGGCACTTCTAGTGGAGTGTGTGGGGATGCTCGTGCTGGCATGTTTTCTCCTTGTCTAAGTTATGGGACCATCTGGGCCATCCCCCTTCCAAGACCTCTTTTCTTTAGGTTTCTTGGACTATTGGCCCTTCCTTTATTTTATGGCATGTTTGGCTTGAGAGAAATAGGAGGATCTTTCATGAGATGCAGCTGGGGATCAGACACCTATGGGAGAAAATTGTTCATTCTCTTCATGAAACAATCCTAGAAAAATGTGACTTTTGTGGAGGTTTGGACCCTAGAGATGCTGGTATTTACTCATGCCTTTCCTTTCCTCTTCAGGGTGGCACCCCCTCTCTTCCCCATAGACACACTTGGAATAGAGCCAGGTAGCGCTCTCAGCATGTTAATTATGAGGGGCATTGGACTCCTCCCCAGTCTAGAGTTCTTAAAATCAACACTGATGGATCTTCTTAGGAAAATCCTAGACCGACTGGCATTGGGGGAGTTGGGCATGATAGCTCTAGTGAGGTTCAATTTTTGTTCTCTATCTACAAGGGTTACCATACAAATAACCTCATGGAAGCCCTTTCTATCTTGGTTGCAGTGGACTAGTGTTGTCAACGTGGCTGGAGAAGAATTACCTATGAGACAGACTCACAGGTGGTAATGAATTTATTGAATAGACAAAACCTTGTGGATGTGGATTGGAATTTGGCTCTAGTTATTCAACAGATCACTTAGTTATGCAATTCTCTGGAATCTATCTTTTATGCATATCCCTTGGGAGTGGAACGGTGTGGCTGATTGCTTGGCTAAATGGGCTTCCAAGCATGCACTGGATTGGAATATTGTTGATCATAGGATTCTTCCCCCTAATTTATCTCATAAACTGGCTCAACTTGTTGATCAAGATAAAGCTCTTTAGTGCTCTTTGTTTCCTCTGTTGTTCTATTCTCTTTGGTATTCAATAAAAATTTTACCCATCTTTTAGTCCAAAAAAACACCACAAATTTCACAAATATTCATAAAAATAACTCATACCAAATCAAAATGAAAGATTATTTGTATATATTTCAAATGAATCCAAATATAACTTAATATTCTTCCATATGTTTCTGTACCAAACAGTACAACATGACTATTCTCAGGAATCCTAGAAACTGCAAACAATAACTTTCCCCAAAATGTGCATAACTTATTCATTTTTTAATGAAATTAAACCAAATGAAAAGGATGAGAAGGAGAGTTCATTATAATATCTATCCATTATAAATATACAGGGTTTCCAGGCTGTAAATGACCATCCAATTCCTGGAAACAACAACATGACAGAAAACACCAATCAAAATGCAAGTTTAAAACAAACCAATTTATTCCCAAAACTTTCTCCTCCTCTATTATTTAAATAATTATTTGGTTTGACAAATACAACATATTTATACATTTTTTTGTATTTATAAACTATCCAACCACCCTTATGAACTTTCATCTTCCCTTTTACAACTTTAATGTATTTTTGCATTGTTTCTTTTTGCAACTTTCTATGCATTTTGACAACTTTTGTGACTCTTTATAAAAATGACTCCACACTTGTAAAACCCCCCTAGACATTCCCAATTAACATATTTAATACCTTTTACATTATTTCTAGCCTTCTCATGGCCTTTTATGCAATTTTGACCTTTTGACCAAACTAGGTTCCAAATGGACAAGTATGAAAAAAACTTTACAAAAATGGCTCATTAGCCTTACATTATGATTCAATGGACTCACAATAATATGAATACATAATGGATGACTTAATTACATTCAAAAATTTCACTATCCTCCTATGTATATCCTTATGCCCAGGTGATCCTTCACCATACTATCAGCCTTCAAAAGTTTCCAAGTCCCTTGGAAACATGGAACCAATAACCTGCAAAAAAAAATTATACCAAAACCTTGTTATTTTTCTTCATTTACCTCTTCCTCTTCATGCCTCTCTCTCCTCTAATTTCCTTTCAAGGACACAAGACTGTCCTTTCAATCTTCTTCTCTAATGCCCCTGTCAGTGGAGCATCAATGGCTGCAACATCCATGGTGCTATCAGTCAGGAATCCACCATGACCTCTGCCTCACATTTTTCCTCATGTAGGAGTACCATCCTTTCTCTTTCTCTAGTCTCTTGGAAACCAACTAGGCCTCTCCTTGGCCCTGGACCTTCTCTTGGCCCTTGATAGACCTTCCTTGTCTATACACACACATAAACCAACTTCATTTTCTAGCTAGTGGATAAGCATCTACAACCATAAGCACCTACAACCATAACTTTATCAGCAAAATCAAATAACCAAAACCACTGCTCAACCCAAAACCCTGGTGTAGATTGCCTCCTTCGGCGCTCTATCTACATGCTCAAAATATTCTGAGCTCTGATACCAATTTGATGTAGAGAATCCTACATGAACTCTCAAAAACTAGTATCTTGATGATCCAATCTTTATTTAATCATTCAAATAATTTAATATAGGAAAATATTTCACCAGATCAATCAACAACAATTTGCTTCTTTGGTTCGTTTAACAAACAACTTCAAAATTGTCACACAGATCTATCCTACAATCTTTTATTCATAAATTTTGAACCATATATCATATTTACCATCCTTTTTCTAGAAATGTAGATAATTTTATTCCTCAAAACATATCCCAAAATTAGTCAAATCCAATATTTCAATAAAAATTTATGGTCTCTGTACCGAGACCCATTTTACTGTCATAAAATAGAAACACTTCTCTCCCAACCCATCTAGGGCATCACATATATTTCACAAAAAAAATCCATTATAAATAAGAAAAAATCCATTTGAAACCTATATGAATATAGTTTCAAAAAATGTAAGAAACATATTTTTCCCATGGTTAAATCATGAGATAATTAGAAATCATTGACTGCCACTCCATTGAAAACTATTTAAAACTAGTTCTTACCAAAAACACCACAACTTTCACAAATATTCATAAACATAACTCAAAACAAATGGAAATGAAATATGATTCATGCTGAGCCAAAGTTTCCTTCCAATCGTATCCCTTCTGATTTTCATCCCCAAAATAAATTTTGCTGGCCCTAAATTTTTCATTTCAAATTTCAAGGAAAGTTGAGATTTTAATTTTGAGATCATTTCCTTACTATTTCCTATGAACAACATATCATCTACATATAGAGAAATTATAAGTATCTAATCACCTTCAACTTTATAATACACACAGTGATCAGATTTAGATCTCGTAAAACCCAAAGACAAAACATATGTACCATACTTTTGATACCACATTCTGGGTGACTATTTCAAACCATAAAGAGACTTCTTCAGCTTACATACTAGATGCTCTTTACCTTTTTCCACAAGATGTTTTGGTTGGGACATATATATTTCTTCTTCAAGATCACCATTAAGAAACATTGTCATCACATCCATCTGCTCAATTTCAAAGTCATGTGCCGCTGCAAGTGATAACATAAATCTAATAGATGTTAGCTTAGCTATAGGAGAAAATATTTATCCATAATCAATCACTTCTTTTAGAGAATACCCCTTAGCAACCAATCTTGTCTTGTACTTGTCAATGTTTCCATCTAGTCTGTACTTCTTCTTAAATACCCACTTACAACCCACAGGATTTCTACCTTTAGGCAAGGTTACGAGATCCCAGGTTCCATTCTTCTCCAAGGATTTCATTTCATCCTTCATGGTGTTCAACCAAGAATCTGAATCTGACATATTAATTACTTCTTTAACATTCCTAAGCTCATCAACATCCGTAAGTAAAGCATATGCACAATTAACATTCAACATAGAATAATTAAATTGCTCCGATAAATAGCCATACCTATCAGGCTGCCACCTCTCCCGAGTAGATCTCCTCACCTCCTGTGGTGAAGATTCATAAGGTTAAACATGAGGTTCACAATCATGTTCTTCTAAACTCATACTCAAACTCTTCCCATCCTCATTCTCGGGTAATTCTGGATTTTCATTCTCAAGTTCATTTGGACTTTGTAATACCTCCCTTTTGGAAGCTAAAGGAATTTTAACTGCTTCCGTTGTCTTTTCAGTCTTCTCTGGTTGAGATAGTGAGACAGGTTTCATCTCACAAAAAATAACACTCCTTTTGTACAACACTTTTTTAGTGAGAGGGTTCCATAACTTGTATCCCTTCATAGCAATGTCGTACCCGATGCAGATACACTTCACTACTTTGTTATCTAACTTTAACCTAGTCACATCAGGTACATGAGTGTATGCATCACATTCGAAGACACACAAATGTCTTAATGAGGGCTTCTTACCAGACCATGCTTCCATAGGTGCTTTGTCCACCAATGCTGCCGTAGGAAAAGGGTTCAACAAGTGACACACTATAGCCACTGCTTTGGCCCAGAACTTCTGCTCTAGACTGGAACTTCTGCTCCATACCAGCACTACCCAACATGCTCCTTGCTCTCTCCACCAAGGACCAATTCACCCTTTCCACTACTCCATTCTATTGTGGAGTATAAGGAGTTGTCTTATGCCTTTTAATGCCATGATCTACATAGAATTTATCAAAATCTACATTGCAAAACTCACCACCATTATCCATCCTTAAGCATTTAATCTTTCTCCCAGTCTGATTTTCAACAAGACTTTTAAATTCCTTAAATCGACTGAACACTTATGATTTACTCTTCAAAAAATAAATGAATGTTCTTCTTGAATAATCATCAATAAACGATACATAATATCTTGACTTAGACAAAGAAAGAACATCCATAGGACCAAATACATCAGACTGAATATAATCCAACAAACCAGAAGATTTTTGAGAACTCGAATAAAACTGAACACGGTTTCGCTTTCCATGGATGCAATGTTCGCAGAAATCAAATTCAAGGTTACAGTCAACCAAACCCTCAACCAGGTTGTTATTCTTCAAGGTTTTTAAACCTTTCTCACCAATATGGCCAAGCCTATGATGCCAGAGCATTGTTTTCTCTGCAGGAAGTTTAACTTCCATCGCATTTACACCACGTGTTGCCATATTAATTTTAT
>MU226408.1:128023-143596 GCA_018584345.1 Thuja plicata | reverse complement strand
GACCGGGTATATGGAGTACTCCATCAATTCCCTTTAATCTACTGTCGGGGAACAAGATTCTGACTCATCCTCTTCCAATGAACTCTAGTGTGGAATCACTCGCTATGGACATCTTACCTCCATCGTATGGTTCATACTTTGAGAACCACTCTTTATGAGATGTCATGTGGAATGATGCTCCTGAGTTCACCAACCATACTTCGTCCGACGTAGGTACTGCCAAGGCTGCTACAAAGGCATTGGCGTCACTTTGAGAAGATTCTATGTTAGAAGTATAATTCTTATATTTCTTTTTATCCTCTTTGCAATCCCTTCCGATATGACCTTTCTGCCCACAGTTCCAACACTTCTCCTTGGACTTCTTTCTAGGAGTAGCGAATCGCTCCTAAGACTTTGACTTTGTGTCCTTTTTCTTACCTTTATCCTTAGATCTTCCTAGTACAATGATAGCTTCTTTGGCTACCTTAGAGGACTTCCTTCACATCTCCTCCAATAGAAGTGAAGCAACTACCTCCTCAATTTTAAGCTTGGTATTCGTACTTCCAATGGCCATTACCAAGTGATCCCATGAATCTGGCAGCGAGCACATTAGTAACATGCAACACTCTTCCTCAGTAATGGATACACCAACATCTGTCAATTGTGTGATCACCATATTGAATGAGTTTAGATGATCGGCCACAGTCGTTCCTCCATCCATCTTTAAAGAATATAATTTCTTTCTGAGGAAAAGTTTGTTTACCAATGTCTTTCCTTGATAAATGTCTCCCAACTTCTTCCACAATGTATGTGCAGATTTCTCTTCATGGAAATTCAATAAAAACAAATCTGCAAGACTCAGCCTTATCAATCCTCTGGCCTTCTGATCTACTAGATCCCAATCTTCCTGCTTCATATCCATAGGTTTAGTGCTAGACATAACGTACGACATGTCTCAATCTACTAGCAAATCTTCAACTTTAAGTTTCCATAACTCAAAGTTTGTTCCATTGAACTTTTCAATGTCCTCTCTTCCTGACGTACCGGCCATCTCTACTTACAGACAAAAAAAATTTCAAACTCCCACTAAAACCAAAATTGGCACAAAAACCAAACCCTACCCAACAAGGATAACAACAACTCGCTAGGCTCTGATACCACTTGTAAGGAAAGCAACGGTGCGGAAATGCTTTCCTGAGACCAAAAAAGTTAGGGACATAAGTGACTGTAATTTAAACCACAGAGATATGCATGTAAATTAAAACCTGCAGAATGCCATACCCAGGATACACAGAGAAAACATCAGATATAACATGGGAAACCCTTCTGGGAAAAACCCACCACTCAAAACCCAGAGCAAACTTTTGTATTACTGTAAACAATTTACATATAATGACTCTGGATTTCTCATAGGCTCAGATTACCTGTACAATCTACCTAATTTTCAACCACTACATCTTCACAAATCTTGTAGCCACTTATGCACACTGCAATTCATTATAGAATTCGATAAAGAACTGGTTACTGGAAAAATGGTTTGCCAACCATCTGTCACAACCAACCACCCACACAACTGGTGAATTCTCCCTTCGAAACTTTTGCCTCCTTCGGGTCTTTCTATTTCTCCTTTCGGTAGTTTTTTCTCCATCGGGTCTTGATTTCTCCCTTTGGAATTTTTGCCTCCGTCGGGTACTAATCTATCCCTTCGGCACTTTTTCCTCCATCGGGTATTGATTTCCCCCTTTGACACTTTTGCCTCTGTCAGGTATCAGTTTCTCCATTCGGTACTTTTGCCTCCGTCGGGTATTGATTTCTCCCTTCGGCACTTTTTCCATAATTGTCTCTGTCGTACGCTCCATCTCTAGCTGCATTTCATCTCCTCACTTCACGGTGAGATTGCCTCCACCGTATGGTGGTCTTTCCATACGGTGAGACACATCCACTGACGGTGGACTCCTACTTCATCGCATCTTAACAAAATGATGCAGACAAATCCTCCATTGATATGTGTAGATTGTCTAGCTTTCTCCATAAATTTTTTGAAATGATAAAGAGCATAATCTAATCTGGCTGAAGTTTCAAAAAAATGTGTCTTCCATTTCATCACATAGCTCCCCTTTTTAGACCAATCCATGGGTTATCCAAATTGTCATGGTTTGATTATTCTCATAGCCATAGACTTAGATCCCCCACTTCCATTAGTGAAACTTGATCAAAATAAATGTATATGGTTTTATTTTAAATTTTAAAAAGACATGTAAGTGTGTTTTTAGGTATATAGGATTCAACAAGCTTAATTTGAAATCATGTCAAGTCCACTTTAAATTTTGATTCAATAATAGTTACATAGTCAAATTATTTATGTTTGAATTCTAGTAGCTTGGTCCTTCCAACCTTCTAATAATATTTTCTAAACTAACTTTCCAATTTTAAAAAACTTGTACTTGCCTTACTCATTGCACATTGTCTTGTCTAAATTCAATTTAGAGGTGTAAATTATTCAACTAGGTTAAATAGAACAAGCCCACTCTTCAAATTTTCCAATTTAATGCAGACTCATATCCTCAATTCACTACATGAGAGCTTCTCCATGCAAAACATCGTAGTTCTCAATATGCTTCATGTTCCTTTACCTACCCCATCTTGTCTCTAGTATGTCAAGATTGAGCGCATCCAACACTACTGTTGGTACTACTTGCATTTTTAATTCTTTGGTCCTTCAATAGGACCTCCCTACCTACCATCTTCTAATTTGTTTGGTCCACAAAAGCAACCCTTCTCAGCTTATCCTCTACTCTCAATCTAGAAGCAAATGCCTTCAACCATATTATTACCAAACATATTTGCAAGTTTCACAATTTAGCTTCTTTTTCCATTTTATTTTTCGTTTAGAAATCAAAATTCAAATATGTGCTTTAACATACCATTACAAATAATTAATATAATCTCAATGATCAAAGAGCAACTCAAGGAAAATGAAGCTGTGTAAAATAAATAAATAGTCTATAAGATCGTAATTATAAAAATTTGAAAATGAACACAATAATATAATTTTTTAAAAATATTCAATTACTTAAATCCTCAAGAATGTAATAACTCCCATTACAAATCATTCTTTACTATCGTTTTTTTTTTTAAAATATACTTAATTTAGCCGATAGGCTATTTGTGGGAGCTTTGTTCCCAGAAAAGAAAAATTATTGCCGGAAAATTGTCAGCCCTCCCCGTTATTTTTTATTTTCCGATCATATATTGAGATTTTATTTCCTCTCTATGTTTTTTATTTTCACTTTAAAGATAAGATTGTTTAGTTAAGTTTCTAATTTGAGTGCACCTCTAAAGATAAGATTGCTTCGATAAGTTTCTAATTTGAATGCAAAAATCATGGATTGGCTATCTCTACATTACAGTAAGTATTTTCAATGAATCTATTTTATCTCATAAGTCATGTACTTCTTTGTTCTCTGTGTAAACGCTCATTCAATTTCAATCCTTCACAGATTATCTGTATTTATTTATTGTTGGAGGAATAAGCGGTCAAGCTTGCTTGTAGAGAGAAACTCTATTTCAGTCAAGAAGTTGATTTTGTTAGGAATAAGGTGTCTCAACCTTGTATATTTCCTTACATTTGATATTTTCCAAATGTCGGCACTTTGGACAATGTGTAAGGTAATCATGACTAAAACGATTATGACAGATTCCTATGACGGTCATTAATATTTGTAAGAGCTAATTGTGGAAGTTTTGATGATGGGTGAAGACGTACAAGACAGGTGGCAACTAATCAGTTGAGTATTGTACACTCTTCTACAATCATGGGGTTCCTATTTTCTCAGAGAATGGTAAAACCCTAATACGGCTGCCTTTGGAAGTTGCCCTAAAAAGTGAAGCGCATGATATAAACATTTTTTAGGGTTGCAAATCTGAAAGAAGTGTATTGTTGGAATGTTTTTATGCTGCTGAATTTGTCTTCAAGTGTTGATTATCAACTGAAAGAACTTGAATTGCAAGTGTATTGTAAATAATATTAGTTTTGATTAATACATTGTGCAGGTTTTGGAGTGCTGAGGTTTTTTACCGAAAGGTTTTCCCCAGGGTAAATCATTGTGTCATTCTCATTTTTCTATGTATGCATGTTATTGTATTATCATTCTATAATTGCTAAGGGTTAAATCTGAATTTGCATGATCCTCTTCTCGGGAGTTTAGCGTAGGGAACTATTTTCCGCACACTTAGTTTCCTTTCAGATTTCATGTATGCCCTTCTCACTCTATAAAGAGTGTGTTTGCTCTTCTTGTGGTTTCTTTAAAAATAAAATCATAGCATTTCGTGGGATCTTGGTTTGTTGATTTTCTTTTTCTAGATAGAAACACTGAACATTTTTTTTGTTTTATTTTAATTTTTTTTTTTATGATAATTAAAGTGTTTGTTTAGAGGCATTGTTTATATTTTGCAAATCCTTAGAAGATAAAGGATTTTTTGATGTATTACAAGGTTATTTTTATATATTTATCTAATTTGGTGTAAGGTTGTTGAGGCTGTGTACATGTTGATGGGTATACATTTTATTAAATTGATTTAAATGTGTATGATTGACATTTCTAATTTCTTAAATTATCACATATTTCTATTTAATAAGATCTGATTTCATTATTTGTTTATAAACCATTGACATTTATTAATAAAATAATGATGTGGTGCGGATGAGTTTAAGAATTAATTCAATTTCTTAACTTTTTTGGAAGCTGAATTTCTCTGTGCTCTCCAAATAATTTAAAGTTGGATTTTTGGGGCAAAATTACATGTGCAACTTCTAGATTTGAAAGAATTTTATATTCATAAGCTGGTGGGAATTTTATGGTTCAGGATTTTCCAATAATTATGATTTGTTTTTATGCAAACCATTTTATTAGCCGATAGGCTTTCATTGGGGAGAAACCTCCTACCGGAAAGTTGTCTCACACAGCTGGAAAAGCATTGCCAACAAAAGTTGCGATAGTCTGCAGCACCGGGAAATGTTGCCTACGCTTATCGGCTAATGAAATCTCCAATCAGATATTGTTCAAGTTACAGTCTTCTCCTCACATGTGGTTGGCGTGCAATCTTCCCGGTGGGGAAATGTTTTTCACGAGTTATCCCATAATTTACCAACTGTCTCACACTCAAATCAGGCCATCGGGGATTTTGCTGGCGTTGCCACTAACGAATAAGACTGACGGTTGGGAATTTCACTGGCCTTGATCCTTGAAATAGTTCATATGTATTGTCTCCACTAACACATTTCATATATAATATTGCAAGTATGTTGATTTTTCTTTTCTGTCGTCTTGCCAGTTTAATTCTCTTGGCATTACTATTAATTTGTTTATGAATTTCAATAGTTTAATTTAAATGTTAGATTTAAATATTGTATTTAAATATAAGATTTAAATATTAGTATTAAACCTAGGGTCAATGGTACGATTAAGGTTATAGTTAGGCTGATTGGTTTACACTTAGGAGTAGTGGTAGGGTTACAGTTAAGGTTAGAGTTACTATAAATTAATAATGTTCATAGGAAAAAGGTAAAGCTGAAAAACCCTTTATTGACCACACGTTGAAAAATTAAAATTTGTCCCTCCCTCCTCGCTAGCCACGAGATATTTATGTGTCCTCAAAATTTCTACTTGACCATGCATGCTATCAACATGTTCTACTCCACTATTAACTAGAAGTTGTAACTCTTTATTTTTGCATTGTCATAGTTAAACTATGTGAGGGAATCCGTTCTTTTTTCTGCACAACCATTTTCTATGGTTGGGAATTTAGATAGAGTGAAGTTTGTTGCTATTTTAGAAATTTCAATGTTCATAGTTAAAGGATTTGAAAAAATCCATATCTTTTATGTTTAAGAGATTGAGGGAAACTTTAGGTAAGAATGTATTTCTTATTTCTGATCACCATAAATAATTGTAACTTCCAAGATATGATTCAAGATTAGATTTATTTTATTTGTATATTTAGATTTAATTCTAACTGAAAGATTTGGATTTGATTTTCTCCATTCGGTGATATGATTTAAGCAAGACATATATCCCACTTATACATTAAATATATTGTATATTTATAAGTTAATTATCATATAGTATCTATAATATTTAATAATATAAATTACTATTATAGAATTATATATTTATATAAGAATATTAAACATTTCAAATTTTCCTATCGGCTTTACCCTTGCATCTATTTCTATGCAAGCACTAGTTTATTTGTTTTTATTACAAAAGCAGGCGACTCCTAATTTTAATAATGTCTTGATTATGAAGACAACGTAGATGCATTATCTAAACTTAACACATACATGCTCTTGTTGATGCTACCATAGCATTACTCAACACTCATTCATGTTAAATACATAGTAGAAAATATTAAATTTATGTAAAATACATTAAAGACAATCATATAACAACAATCAACTATATGATGATATAGGTAAGACAATCGATAATCACAGTTTTGCTCTAAATGTTTGATACTAATTTTTTTGGAGTGTTTTTTATAACGCATTGAATATATAGTTGATGTGGCTACATTATTGAGACTTACCATCTCAAAACACAACTTTAAGCTCCTAATGCACATACAAAAGTATGCTAATTTCTTTGTAAAATAATAATGTATTGCTTAAGAGATTGACACGTGTGAAGTTAAGATGCATGACTATTAGGTATAAATGAAGTATTATTTTTTCTTTTAGGATAAAAATCATCGATATATTGTTTGTTGAATGATAAAGTTCTTTCATTTATTCAAGTCACTAAAAGTGTTAAAGTCTTGGATAGTTAGGTATGCTTAATCTAGAGACTTTTAGTTGAATTCTTGGAATTTATAAACTAGTCCAATTTAGAATGATTATTACTTTAATTAATGAAAAAGAACTAAAAACCCTTTTATTCTATCTTGATACAGCTTAAAAACAATCTGCTATATCCCCATGGGACCAAAAACTTGGAACCATTACAAAATAGAAAAGAAGGAGATTTATAGAATAAGGAAACCCTAGTGATGATATCCATCTGACACCTGTCCTTCTATGAAATCTGATTTACTGCAATCCTTCCTTTCCTTGACTGACCTTTCTCCAAAAGATCATTAGAGGATTTGATCTGATCTGCACAACCACCAAATTTTCTTGTCCTCATTAATTAAAACTTTCCTACACTCCACCTTATGTACAATCTGATATGATGTCGCCATTCACCTTAGGATGTTGTAGAATAGTGCCCATCATTAAGGCAAAAGAGACAGAGAGTCGACCTAGGGTTACAAAAAATCTACAAATCTTCACCAGAAACCCCAACTATCACTTCAGAACATAAATGCATTCTGAACTACCCAATTTCTATCCAAACAACACCCTATAGCTGCATAAATATGATTCAAGAAATCAGATTTTATCCATTTATTATCCTATCTCATGAATCGCAGAGCCAAGGCTTGGCAATCCTTAGGAAAGGATTTAAATATTTGAATATCTGATATAACGGTCATAGGTGGCACAAAATTCCCTAACAATGGTTGAGATTGAACCCTTTAGAGACTTTAAAACAACACCGTTGAACCTGTTAGCACTGTATATTAAATTTTTTCAAATTTCAAAGCTTTTGCCTTTTTTCTCATGTGTTCTAGTTCAAATTTCATGTCTCTTCATGTCAAAAAAGTCAATTTTATGGTTAAGTCTTCAAAATGCCTTGTTTCAAGTTTTAGTCACACACCTGCGCTGATCTTTTAATGTGTTTTCTAAGTGTGCGGGTGAGCGGTTAGTCATTTTGGAATGAATCACGCAGTCGCGATCATATCTTGTTAAGTCAGGTTAGCTGTGCGAGTGAGCGACTTGGTCATTAAATTGTGTTAATAGCCCAGTAGTGATGTAATTTTGAATTCGGGTTGTTAGTTTGCGCCTAAGCGAGTTGGAAGTATTTTGTATGTCACTCACTCAAGAGGGATTAACTTCTGTGTTAAAAGGTTCAGCGAGTCAGCGATGAGTTAAGTTTTTGTGTATCACACAGTCGCGGTGGTCTTAGGTCTTTAAATTTTTGGTCTGTGACTGAGCGAGTGATGTAAAAGAGGTATAGTCACTCACCCGGGCGAAGTTTTTGTGCATGTCATTTGAGCCTGCAAGTGCGCGAGGAAGTCAGATGTTTAGTACTGCTCAGTCGCACAAGTCTTAACTGTTGTGTTTTTTGCAGTGTGAGTAAGCGATTGATTTTGTTTTGATCATAAGATGGTTCTTGTTGCTCAGTCGCACAGGACGTATTCAGTGTTTTAAAGTGCTTGAGTGCGCAACTAAGAGATCAGTTTTGTTCTCGCTCACTCGCCAATGATTTAAAGTTTGAAATGATGAGCTCACGAGTGCACAATGAAAGGAAGAAAAAGCTATCGCTCTCTCGCCCATGAACAAAGTCAAAATAAAAAGTGGCTAGCAAGTATGCGATTAAGAAAACATGTTGGTTACCGCTCACTCACGGATGATGTGTTGGTTAAGATTTCAAGCCTGCGAGTGCGCGATGAAGAAAATAGGAGGTTTTCGCTCAGTCACTCATGAAGAAAGATAAAGCAAAAGGGGTCAGCGAGTGAACGATTAATGAGTTATAAAGATTGTGAGAAGGTACTCGCTCAGTCGCGAAGGATTTATTCATAAAGAAATTTCAGCAATGAGTATGCGACTATGATGGAAAAATGTCATCGCTCACTCACTAATGGTTGTAAGCTTAAATATTTTGCATTGCGAGTGAGTGATCAAATAAAGTGCATAATGAAAATGGTCATCACTCACCCGCAGAAGTATAAAAACAAATTAGAAAGGCATAGCGACTGTGCAACTAGCAAATAATGCATGATTATTTTGAGTCATTGCTCACTCGGGCATATCCAAGCATGAAAGGTTAGAGGTCAGCGGGTGTGCGACAAAGGAAAGCTTGAGTAACAAAATTGTACTCTCTCACTCGCAAGGGTTTAAAGAAAGAAAAGTGTTGAGCAACGAGTCTGCGATGGATAAAAGGAAAAGTAATGCCGATCACTCACACAAGTATAAGTGCAAAGGATAAAGAGGTAGCGAGTATGCGACCACTAAATGATGAAGTTACCAGTTAGGTCATCTCTCAGTCATGGAGGACATGAATCAAAGCAAAAATAGACCGCGAGTGCACGACTGGTTAAAATGAAAGGTCATATTGCTCACTCGCAAGGACAATTTTGAGTGTAAGCAAAGTACAACGGGTTGGTGACAAGTTGACAAGTGGCTTATTTTAGGCTTACAAGTACAAAAAGAGAAAAACTATGTACTCTTTTCCAGCAGGGATCATACAGTGTGAATTAACGGTAGCATTAGTTACAGAGAGATGATTGCATGACAGTGCAAGTGTGAGAATTTGGCATTGAAGTGGACAAGACGCAAATTTGATGGCTATAAATATGAATGATTGAGCTTGATTTTGCACAATTCCCATTTCTGCATAATAAGATTTTATGTGAGGGCGACAGAACTTGTTTTTCTGAGATAGAAAATTGAGAAAGAAGGATGAGTCAAGCTACCACCAGTGCTGCCTCACAAGGGTCTAGAAAGAAGAAGGTAGTAGCAAATAAATATATAGAGGAATTTTCTACCTGGGACATCAAATACAAACAATGCTAACTGGGATGAGTGGAAAGATAGATGGTGTCAGTGCATAAATCCTGTCACTACAGGCTTCTCAGGTAATACTCTATTTCATTATTTCTAGAACAATAGAGTTAAAGTTGTCCCAATTTGCAATCCATGGGAATTAAACATGGCCAAATTAATTGTACCTGATATATATGTGGATATAGAGTTAATCAGGGAATTGGCTAAAAATTATTGCCCAGTAGCTAGGGTAATCAGGGAAAAGAACAAGGAAGCCCTAGTACACATAAATAGAAGATGATTAGTAGAGGTTTTTAGGATTACTGGTGCATTGTGCACATAAATTGATCTGGAGAAGATAAAAGTAGATTATAAAAAGAGAGAAAAATTGATCAAGAAGTATGAAATGCCCAAATTCATGCCTAGGGTAGACAGAAACCTGGTAATCATCCCAGATAATATTAAACCTCCCTTTGATTTGTCCATGTTTCATCACTATGTTAAGTGCACAGTATATGGCCTGAGCAGTGTGTTAGGATTTGATGGAGATTCTACTGTGGCTAAGGACTTACTAATGATGGCAATGAACATTCAACATCTAGAGGTCAATTCAAATTATGATTATGTGGGTACCTAGTTGAAGCCATACATGTAGCATTGGTAGATATACAGAATGATGTCCCAGTCTCAACTTTTAAAAATTATTCTCATCTAATTTTTATGATTCTACTCTACAACAAGGCCTCCATGGATGAAGAACTGCAACTGTTTGAGTCAGAATATGGTGTCAGTATGCCAGTTCAAAGGTGGACCCTGGTATGGGACAGTTCCTCTATAAATTCATCTTTTGTATGTTTCTCTAATTAGATTGTGGATCCAATCTTTGATTTACTTGGAGCTGAGAGGGAAAGATTACCAATTGGGGTTAGGAGGATATTAAGGCCTTACCAGTTTGTTGAAAATTGGCCAATCTCTCACAATTTTGGAGATTTCTTTTTCTTTGATCATTTCACAATCATTAGGGTATATGGTTGTTCTCAACCTCCTCACATTCTCCCCAAGTTTGTCCCTCTTAGGGTTGCTTTCTTATTATTTGTTTGGAAAATTACCTGGGTTGATAAAGAATTACTAGGACACATGAGGGGTACTTTTGTCCCTAGATTATGGGTGGGTTTTGATTTTTCTATTGGAAAAAGAGTGTTTGATTTGATTAATGACTTTCTAAAGCAATATAGAATGTCTATAGCTATTGTTAGATTCTTTGCTCTAGAAAGTTTTGTGAAAATAGCTCTGAAAGGCATGGTTTCCTGGGTAACTGTCAGAGACCATGAGCCTTTGGATGATAAAGATATTGTAAGAAACAAGTTGGAAAAGGATGAAGTCCAGGAGAGGAGAAGGAAGTGGAAAGATCTTCTCAGGGCAGAAGTTGATTGGAAAGAATCAGAAAAGACTTTTTTTGGTTTTTTACTGACCTCCCATACTTGCAGAGAACAAAAGAAATGCTTAATTCTTATGACACTTTGATGGCACAAGTACCACAGTTTAGTGCTGAGGATGCACAGTCTCAAGGGTCCCCAATTCCTGTTGCATTATATGACCCAGAACATCAAGAACAACGAGAGGAACAACACCAAGAAGAAGAAGAGGCTAGTAAGGAAGCTACTTCTGCTAGAGAGCCACCCAAGAAGAAGAAAAAAATAGAGGACAAGATGGTGCAAGATAGAAAGAGCATGGCCAAGGCTTTGATAACAGAGCATGACAATTATTTTAGGAATTTAAAAAGGCAACTGCAAAAGGAGCCACACACTGAGGGCCAGGGGGACAATCGATTTTGTTTCCAGAAATTGATGAAAGGGTAATGATGGCAACAAAATTCATCAAGGATGGTGAATTTATAAAGTCTGAGGAATTCAAAACATTCTTGATCAAGTTAAAAAAAAAAGACTTGAGACAAAGTCTGATTGCAGGTGAAGGACAAACAGATAAAAATGAAGAAATTGTGAAGACACTCCGGGATTATGATCCTGAGAGTGAACTAATTAATGTGGAACAAGCTAGGTTATTGGTACAGAATAGTAGGGTATTGTTAATGCTAGATTGGGACTTACAGTCCACTTTTATCATTAATCATATTAGGAGGCAAGAAGACCCATTATTGAAAACAAAATTTGAGATTGATGATGTTTTGAAAGGATCAGGATTTGATCCTAAATCCAAGACTTTAGCTATTTGGTCTTTGGCCCCTACTACACAGAAGCCTCTAGTCATGATTATAAGGGAGAAGATGAGGTTAGACATGATGATTTGGAATGTGCAAAACACCAGTGACACTGAGATAACTCAGTTAAGGACCCAAGTTTCCTTCATGAACCTATCAAAGGTTGATGATCTATCTAAAAGGTATGAAACAACTTTTGGCCAAATGATGGAATTGCCAAACAAGCATGAAGAAATTGTAATTCACAATCACACCCTGGAGGAACAAATTGCAAAATTGAAGGAAGAATTAGTGGAGAGTAAGAGAGAAAAAACTCCAGCCCTTCGAGAAGCATCAAAAGATGAAACAGATATTGTCGTAGGGACAAAAGAGGACTCAGCATTGGCAAAAGGTCAATCTAAAGAGTTGTCATAGGGAAAAAATACAAATGTCTTGTCTATCATATTGCCTATACTGCAACATGGAATTGATTTTTTGAAATAGAAGATTGACATAGTATATACATTATATGGATCACTGCAAGAAGCCTCAAAGACAGCTATAGAAGCTATGACTTTCTTGGAACCTACTTTTAAGACCTGGTCAGGATGAGAGTGGCTAATGGAAAAATTGAAGACAACCATGTTATACAGTGATGATTTTCCTGATAAAATCATAGATACCATTGAAATGATCAGTGAGATGAATGACACTTTTGCCTTCGTCAATGGCAAAGCTGACTTAAGAGATAATAAACTACAACTATTTGGTGACCAATGCCCTCCCTTAATCCCAAAGATATATGATGAAGCTGGTGTTTTGAAGCCACAATAAGATTGGATAGTTGGATTTGACAGGATATTAAGGATGAGGAGATGAAGCAAAGCCTAGAAAAGGATATTAATGCTAAATATTGCAATGAACTGATTGACAACCTCTTCAAGGTTGAAAGAGATATGGAAAAGTTTGTTTCTGAGGCCAGAACAACCATTGATGCGAGATAGATAGAAGTTGTTGCAAAGATGGAGCAGGAAAATATTTTTGATTGGCCCACCACCAAGGAGCTGAAAAGATGGGAAGCGAAGCTGAATGGATAAGGAGGATATTGTCAAACTACAACAACAAACCTTGTTCAGACTTCGCCAACTTTTGCCACCCGTGTTCTGTTATAACTTTTGTTTTTATGTTAGTTAAAAAAGTTGTTGTAAAAGATTTTATAAATCTTTCCCGTGTAGTCTGTAGCTTGTTGCATCCTTAGTTATAAAAGGATTCCAAGACTACTGGGAAAAGGATAGCCATTTTCATTTTGGGGAATAAAAGTTGAAGTTGTAAACTCTATCTTAAGACCAATATATTCGAAGTAGGGTTTTCAAATTCATTGTTGAATATAATAGCAACTTTTGATCATGAATACAAATGAAATCCATCAACAGTTTCTGAAACATATAATGAGTAGTTTGTCTTCATTAATATTGTGTTCTAAATTTTATTTAAATTGAATTCTCAAGGAATGTTCAGTTTATGTATCTGTTAGGCAGATTTTGAAATAGTTTTGGGGTTCTTTCAAGGAAAGACTAAAATTGCCTTAGGACTATTTCAGTGAGATTCGGGGTTTATAATGAATTTGATGAATTAAGTTGTCATAAGTGTGATGATAGGTATATAAGGTATATCTATTTTTATGTCATATCTGTCATTGTTTTA
This sequence comes from Thuja plicata, assembly GCA_018584345.1. Classification (NCBI taxonomy): domain Eukaryota; kingdom Viridiplantae; phylum Streptophyta; class Pinopsida; order Cupressales; family Cupressaceae; genus Thuja; species Thuja plicata. The sequence continues at coordinate 130,070 of MU226408.1, read as the reverse complement.
CTTGTTCTTGTTCATGAGCAATTGGTTATGAATATTCATAAGAGACTCCATAGCCTAGGATAAAACACTGGTCTATTTTCCTTAGAAATAGTTGAATATCACTATTAAAATTTATCTTTACCTTTATGTTTGATCTGTCAAATAAATGTTACAGTGGTCAACCCCTGTAATTCCATTCACATTTTCTAGAATGATTCTATGATTTGATCATTCTAAGTTAGAAGGGTATTCCCACCCGAGTTTATGGAGCTCAAAGTGTAGAGGGTTTTGAAACCCTGTTTCTGTCATTCTATATCTTGCTTGATTAGTGTCTAGGATAAATAGAGCATGCTCATTGAGAGTATTTCATATGTCAGCAAGAAAAGGAACTAATAGAAAATGGCGACTCTAGTGGGGACTTTCAAGGAATGCGTGTGAAAGTTAGTGTGAAATCTTGTTTCATATATATCAATTCCTTGAAATTCAGTTTTTGAAATCACAAATTGTGTTATATCCTCTAAATATCATTGTTGAAGTGAAATTTTTGTTATTATTCCCAAAATATTTTGGGTGACGACTTCGAGCAATTGGTTATAGTGTTTCTTTGAAAATTAGCAGATCAAGTGTATAAAATTTCACTTCGCTTAGGATGAGAAATGCAAAGACAAACACAAAGAATCACTCTCAAGCAACATCAGAGAGTGATGTTTCTAACAATTCTAGAAGGAACTATTCTAGGTAGGGAGAATCTTTAAAAAAACCTCTTGCAAGCCTAGATCTGTAGGTCCCAGTCAGTCCTTAGGTACTATTCCTAAGAAAGAAATTAATGAACCTTTGAATCCTGAGTTTGACACCACGGGTTATTTTGAGGATATATTTAACCCTAGACCAAAGAATGTATATCAAGAAAAGGGGGAAACATCCTCTTATTTCAAGGGTATCCCTTATGAATAGGTTGAAGACCAAAAGGGAGATAATATGATGAATAGCTATGATTCTTCCAGTTTTGATATTGAAGGAGTCCTCGGAGATAATGACCTTTTGAAGAGGGAATTAGATGAACTACTGGTTATCAAGCAGAAGAATGATGAGGCTAGAGAGGAACAAATAATAAATGCCATCACTGAGAGAGAAAATTTGAAGAAGTGAGTTGCCCAATTAAAATTGGCAGCTTAGGGTGCAAATGAGGGATTTCATAGTTTGAATAAAGAGCTTTTTGGAGATGTGGATACCCTGAGAAAAGAATGTTAGAGTAGTCGAGTATTGCTAATAATTAAATCAGTTAATTATTAGTTATCTACTCTTAGCTTAAGTTAGACTTAGGAACTTTCTATTTCTGAGAGTTTCCCTTTTAGGGCTTCAGTATCCTTTATAAGGAATCACCGCTTAGTTTTCTTTACAGAGTTTTCACATCTTATTGTAATTCTATTGTTGATAATATAGATTATTTTCTTTCAACATGAATTCGATGTCTCTGGCTTTTTGGCCGCCATAGCTGCCTTCTCTCTTCTATTTTTTTGCTTCTGTTTATGTGATAGTCATGCATGCAGGTTTCTTGGGTTGATTTGATGGTTATCGAATCCAATATGGTATCAGAGCTCGCCTGCAGCTCACTGTTCGTATTCTGTTGAAGCATATAAGCACTGAGGGTTTCAGAGGTTTTTTCTGGCTTCTTTTAGTGGTTTTGGGGGGTCTCTATTTTTGGAGGCATTTTGGGCCCAAACAGACACTTCCATTGTGTCCAAAAGGCCCAAAAACCCCAGAATCCATATAATATTCATCCATTTTGGACACCGGGGCCTCTGGAGAATTTTTTCGGCCTCCCAGGGCCGTACGGGCTCAAAAATCGAGGTCAAATTTGAAAAAAAATTTTAAAAAACCACTTTTTATGTGGTTTTTCACATTTTTTAAAGCGCAGTTGGTGAAAAAGGTTTTAGCTCCGCCCAGCGGGCACCGCGCCACCCACGGTCCGCTGGGCTCCACCGCCGCTCCGCTGGCTCTGTGCACAGCGGCCCCTGCCCTCACCCCCGAGCTCCGCCGGTGACCCGCGGCACCCCGCCGCTCCGGA
>MU226408.1:77645-96305 GCA_018584345.1 Thuja plicata | reverse complement strand
ATTATGAGGGAACCAAACTTACAAGTGTTTGTTCTTGAAGATCTTATAGTGCACATGTTCTCCTCCATTTGATGTAATAGGATCTCTGCAAGATCCATCTTCTTTCCTTGTTTGATGATTTTGTATGTTGTGCTCATAGCAGTGCTTGATATTCTATTAATTATTCTTACCTGGAATATTTTATATCCTATCACACATGCACCAAACTTGAGTTCTACGTCGGTGATAGTGTTGACCTTGAGAGATCTTTTCTCTGATTTAGCACCAGTCAGTTTTTCCACTTCCTTCAGGGATGGGTGTTTGTGAGCTTGTGGTTTATCGGTTGTAGGATAAACAATAACTACATGAATAACATCCTTTGTTATTGGTTTTGGCTTATTAAGCCATAGAGTCTTGTTGTGCATTCTGCTGAGAACAATCTTTATCCATTTTGTTTTGAAAACTTTGGGAAAATGTAGTGCATTCATGAGTCCTTTCACTTCCAAATGCTTGTGCTCTTCTTTGAGGTTTCCAACTTCATCACATAGTGCCCTGTAGGCATTATATAGGTCTAGATCTCCTATTTCTGAGAACTTGCAGTGTATATAGGACCTTACATCCTCTACCAGCAAAACCCTAGGTGGGATTCTGGAGAATGCTTCGGAATCGTCAGGTTGTGATGCTATTTATGGGTGTAGCTTGTATTTGGGTTCGACACAAGAACCTCTGCTGACAAGTTTGAATGTTTTCTTCTTATCTTCCTTAATCTTTTCAACTCTAGAAGTTGATGCCATCGCGTTGTAGAAATTTAGGGTTTTTTGTAAATCAAATAGTGTGGTCAGTGAATGTGGTTACTTATTGAATCTCTGTGATTGCCTGTGAATCCTCTGAGAAGTGTTGAGCCTTTGCTAAGGTTGCTCTTCAATTTTCTCCTTAATCACTCTACTTGGCTCTCCTAGTTTCTCGAAATCATGGGTGCAAAAATGAGTTCACCCATTGGGCTTTTATTACTTTTGTGCCTTAAGTTGTCATTAATGCTCACCAATTCATCAGTATACAAAGACTAAGTTCGTCAGTAGAGGCATTCATAACATCTTTAGTGTCTATGCAAAGAATCAAGGTTGCTAGCAGCTTTGGTTACTTTACCGATGATGGTCGGTAAAGTGGCGAAGACAGCTTTCGTTGCCTCAAGGTTCACCGATGTCCATCGGTTTATACTTAGCAACCTGGCATTTGTGTAATGACTGATACATTCTGGTAAGTAGTGCTAAATTTTCTGTGTGTGTTCAGCGATGTAGATTTGTACCCAATAACCGATGGTTGATTTTCAACAATATTTTACAAGTGACAATATGGTGCATCTTTAATAATGCTAATTTGTCTATATGATCAATATGTAATGGAACCAATGCATATATATAACTTTTCACAATGCAGTTCCACACTTACTTGTGCATTTTAGTTGGATGTAGTGATGCCACCAGATCTGTTGGGTAGGGTGTCATCATTTGTATTGCTTGTTCTAGCACCTTCATTGTTTGTGGCTTTTACCCACATCTTGTTTCTCATTCTCTTGATTTCATCAATGGTATTTCCATTGGGATGAGTACTTGTATCTGTCAGTCAGTCTTTGCAATCTTTTATCACATGTCCAACCTTATGACAGTGTAAACATGCCATTCCTGGATTGGTCCAACCTCTTGACCTTCTGGTCCACTTTCTCATACAGTTGGCAACAATATGACCATACCTTCCACATGCTATGCAGTTTACCCATGTGTTATAGTCCCAAACATATGAGTTACCTACTCTTGTTGGTTTGTAGCTATTATCAGTTTCCTTTGGTGTCTAGGCCTTGTTGTTCTTTTTCCAGCACTCCTCATGTGTATGCCCATTCATCTTGTAGGTAGGACAATACTTGTCCATGTAGGTTTTCCTTTTTGGATTTGTCACTTTGGATCTACACTCATGTGCCTTGTGTCCTTTCTTTTGACATTTATAACAATTACCAATGAAAGTAGATTGTGCTCGAGGAATACCTTTCATTTTGCTTCTGCAAATGTTTGAGGTGTGGCCGGGTTTTCCACAGTGATTGCATGACAGCTTCTTGGATCTTGGGGTTGTGAAATCATTCCTTTGATCTAGTTGATTAGAAGATTCACCATTCTCATTGTACCCTAATCTTGTGTAGTTGTTGACTTTTCTCTGTCCATCAAGAAAATCATCCATCCTTTTGTTGCTATCTTCAACTTTCTTGATCAATTTGGTGTTGATTCTGGACTTTGATTTCATGCTTCAATTTTTCATTCTCTTCTCTTAGCTCACCAATAGACTATATTATTTCAATGAGTTCTATATTTAGTCTGTTTGCCTCTTGACTCATAAGAATAATCTGATTGGTAATCTCATGGTGATGCTCAGTAAGTCTTTGAATTTCTGATTCTTTCTCTTGCAGCTTCTCTATTATTTTCCTCCTACCATCAATAGCTAGAGTTCTTTCATTTTCATCTTTTCTTGCATCATTCATGACATCAATCATTTTTACCATCTGAGTTTCTTGACCGATTTGCAGCGTCTTGATTTTCTCTGTCAGATGTAGATTGACTTCTTGTAGACTTGTGATTTCTTCTATTGATATGTTTGAAGCTTTGCTTTTTGATGATTCAACATAGTTGAATTAATCTGGGATCTCCTCTTCTTGATAATATTTTTCATTAAGCCTTGTTGCCATGATCTTTCTTTCATCAAGCAACTTTCTCTCTTGCCTCTTTATACTGCTCATAGTAAATCTGAATTTGCAATTGCTCATTCTACATAGTCTTGTCCAGTCTATACTTTTCCATTGTGTGGATCTTTTCTCTTAAGTCTTTAAGATTTTTCAAGAAAGAGACTTATCTCTGATACCAATTGTTGGAATTATATTGTGAATGATGTACTGAGAGGGGAGGGGTGAATCAGTACCTCTAAATCTTTTCTTGGTTATCCCATTAACCCTTAGTCATCAGTTTGTAAATTATTTTATCTAACTGTTCATCTTTCACTATGAATATGCAATCATAACATAAGTTCTTTAATATGTAACCATACAAGAAAAATTCATGAAAATAGATAACACATAACACAAGATATGGTAACGCAGAAAACTCCTGTTAGGAAGTAAAAACTGCATTGGGGATTGTTACCCACAAGACTTCACTATCTGTAGATAAGAAGGGGGCAGTAAAGGCTTACAATTGGTCACTTCTGATGACCTACCCTATTAGGAGTATTACAGTGGAGACCTATTAAGATCTACTTTGTTTGAAGCTTTAGAAACACTATTAAGTGTGCACTCTGTTAAGAGATTTGTAAAGAACTGTTAAGTCCACCTTCTACAAAAGGATTTTAGATGTGATGAACTTGTTAGAATGCAACTACATAAGTCTTTGATCTGATGATGTATGCAATCTCTAACTTCTGATAACATATCCAATAAAGCTTCCTATGTATGATTAATCACCTTTTCATGATTGAATAATACCTTTCTCTGCACGTCGATAGCCTCTGTGTGTTCTTGATAACTAGATATAATATTTTTCTGAACTTTGCATGAATTCTTCCTTCTTCTCCTTAGATGCTCCGTGGCTATCAACAACAATGAATTCATAATTCACAATTGGTTGAACATCTATTTATACTAGATTTTATCTCTATTCTTGATTCACACTTCACAAGTTAACTCTAGATCTAAGGTTTACAACTTGACCTTGATCTTTAGTTAGATATGTTTTAGATCTATTAGGATGCTTTAAAACATTTACATTATGCTTGCTTGACCCTCAAGTAATGATTTAAAACAAATTAAAACTCTATAAATAGAATTATAATGCTTTATCTGATGTGTAAAAATCAAATCCACTATTTGTGGGTTCTCTAACTGACTGTCGGTTCTGATGGTCGGGCTGCTCTGTCAGTCTGTCAGTTTTCTTCTCCATCGGTGTTCCTTTCTTGAACTGATTTTTGGGTATGCATTTTCTACTCCATCGATTTTGTTCTCAAAAATGTATCATCGGTGATGATCTTTGTGTTATGTCATTGACCCGTCGGTGATGTCCTGTTTACTTCGTCGGTACAACACTTGTCATTTTTCGTCAGGCAATTCCATACTTAGCACTTTTTACCTCATCGGGTATCCTCTCTTCGATGCATTGGTTAGCTACATACTCTATTCGTCGGGTAGCTATACCGATGGTCTCTGTCAATATTTTTCACTAAGTGTACAAATGGAAAAACTTAATGTCATCAGGGTCTATATGCTTCCTTGGTTTGATGGAGTATTCTGTGTATTCAATATTTATTCCTATATACTAGGCAAATGCAGTGGCTGTTACCTATGCATTTTAGTGAGATGGATCATTTACCATATGGACACTCTTCTTTCATTCCTATTTTGGAGGCTTCAGACTTGGTGTTTTTTTCCATCTGTATCTTCGAGTTTTGATGTTTGTCTTGTTTTCCATCTTGATTTGAGTAGAGTCTTTTGAGGGCACTCATATAGATTATAGCAGTTCTTTGATAGTGTTTGCAGCTTCATGCTTCAGAGGTGTTCTACATGTTCTTCTTTTGATCATCTCTTTAGACTTTGGTGTTTTTTCATCTTTATCTTTGAGTTCCTATGTTTTCCTTGTTTGTCAACCTGATTCGAGCAGTGTCATTTTAGGGCACTCATGCAGATTACAGTCTTCTCCACCTGATCTTTATTCCTATTTTATGGCACTTTCCATGGTTTGGAGGCTTCTTCAGTCCTTCGCTAAGCTTCCTCTCTTTTTGGAGTAGAGTTTTTCCCATGTGGTTTTCTCTATTTCTCCTCTTTACAAATATTTTTCATTCTTGGGTACCTTATCAGGCCTTGTTGTTCGGACCCATTTCCTACTTTAAGTAGTCGTTTCTATGTTTTTATCTTCTCCCTAAGTTTATCTTAAGGGGGGTGTTAGAGTAAAAAGGTATGTTCACTTATTAGTTAAATCATTATTGATTTAATTATTAAGTCACCTTTTCAAATTAAATAATTATTGATTTAATTATTAAGTCACATTTTTATCTCTAATTCACTTAAGCTAAACTTTAGGCATGCAATAATTAATTCTTTTATTAATTATTCGTGCAACCTAGGTTTCTCCACCCTTCTTAGGGTTTTGATCTCCTCTATTAGAATTGATAACTTTTGTAATTATTAATTCTTTTGTAATTCCCTCATTTCTCTCTTTGAATGAATATTTTCATATTTCAAATCTATGTGAGTTTTGTCTCCATTCTTTGCCTTTGTAATAGGTATTTTATTGTAGGTGATCTTGGCTTAGGAATTTTTTGAATTCTAACACATTCCACTCTTCAATTCCATATTTTCGAATGAAATTAAGAGTACCTATGGAGGATCCTAAGACAAGATGAATAATATACATTTCTAGGTTTTTGATCACCTCAAAGAAGTGAGAACATAATCCAAGAACACACTTGACAGGTCCTTCGGGTACTAACCAAATTAGCTAGGTGTCTATAAAAATGAAATGAAATTTAAAGCAAGGCACGATGTTTAGTCGATTCCATTAGGAAACCTGCAAAACAAATCCATTAGAATTTTGTATTTATTTCTCTTCATCAAATGTCTTGCACAAACATGTTAGATACTGTCATTACGAGCATGTGAGAAAACAAACACATCAATCCATTAGGGTTAGCAATAATATTCAATTGAAAGCCTTTTATTCACTGCAAACTATCTCAGAAACAAACTTTTATTCACCAAAGATGAAAATTTTCCCAAAGACAAACTAATGTTGATCAAATACAAAAACATTTAGACCAAATACAAAAGCATTTACTAGAAACAAAACTCTAGAGACCAAATACGAAAGCATTCACCGGAAATGAAACTCTAGATACCAAATACGAAACTTTAACTAGAAACGAAGCAATATCAACCAATTATGAAATAATGGCTAAATTGAATTTCTCAGAAACAAATAAATAGACCCTAGAAACAAACTTTTGTGCCCCAGAAATGAACTTTTGTGAACTAGAAATGAAATTCCCTGCCAGAAATGAACCTTTGTTACACAGTCTCCGACCTGCAAGCACAAAATGTCAGAAAAATGATGAAATTTTGGGCCTTAGGCCCCACAGTGGGCGCCAAAAATGTGTGTGTCTAAATAGTGTACCTATATCTGCAACACACCACTTCAATAACTTATTAGTTCAATTGTTTAATTTATGAAAATTAAACAAATAACATCAAAACACAATTAAAATTGACTTATTGCTTCCTAGTCATGAATATTATGATCTAACTATTAATGCTCTCAAATTTATGTGTATTAGATCAGTGAATGACACTCATGAAATGGAAAATTTTATTAAAATGCATCTAAATGAATACAATTATGATGATCATGATGAAGATATTGATGAAATTGATGCTAAGAATGATGCAATTAAGCATAAATGAAAGCTAATCTATTGAATTATGAAACTACATGATGAATTCAGATGTGAATTACTATGATGAATGATCTAAAACTATAAAAATGAAACTAAAATGAGCTCCCACAATGCAATTGATCTCAAACTCAAACTAGCACATGACCTAAGTACACAAAATGATCTAGATATGAAATGCCTTAGTTGAGGTCACTTTTATAGATTTTCCTTGGAGGGAAAGTGATTTGAATTTGAATTGGATAGCTAAGATGAATCCTTAATGGATGGTTGAGATGTAAACCTTGAGTGATCCATATGATTCAATCTCATGGTTGATGCCAAGTCATTTTTCCTTTTGTGAGTTGAGTCAATATTATGACATTTAATTAATTCACTTAATAAATATCTCTAGCCATGTGATTTTTATGTTTTGAATTATTTAAATAGGCTAGGATAATTAATTAATGATTGTTCCTTGATGAATGATTTTTTATGTTTGTTTCTTGATGAGTTATGCAATTAAATTGATATAATTAAATTGCACAATTATTTTTAGGATTAAATTGATTTGATGACCTTGATTAGGGTTTTAATCACCTAATTCTAGGATTTGGGTCAATTGATTAGGGCTAAACCAATTTTGGGTGATTACACTAGGTATCCTTGATTCTCTTCCTTATGATGTCTTCTACATTACCATGATAATGAGGGGGTATACATATAGCCTCCCTTGTACATTATATTGATCCATAACCTGATTGCAAAACACAGATCACATGGAAATTTCTATAAAGACTAATCCTTCAACATGGATTCATACAGAATTTCTAAGACTAATCCCTAGACATGGATTCATACAGAATTTCCACAAGACTAATCCCTGAACATGGATTCATGCAGAATTTCCATAAGACTAATCCCTAGAAATGGATCCACATGGAGATGATGGTTTACATAAGATTGATCCCCATAAATTTCTCAAGGTAGAATTGACTAGCATAATATAATTTTCTAGACCATCAATTCTCCTTCCTCTCTCTTCTCTCCCCATGGATTAGCTAAGCATAACACAATTTTCTAGTCTATTGGATTCATTGTTTCTCTTTCTCTCTTCACTCTCATGGTTGTGCTAGTAGGTTAGACCATGGATATGGTATCATTTTTTGTGATGCTCTTGTTCATCCTATGTGATCCCTTGTGATCTTGCAATAGCTTTCTAGACATGATATTAGTGGATGGGACATTTCTAACTGAGGTCTCCTTCACTAGTTGATTTGGAGTTTTGTTTTAGTTCTTTTGTGTCTTTTGTTTTTCTTTAGCTTTTTTATTTCCACTTTTTTTTTGTGCAATTCCTCTCTCTCTCTCTCTCTCTCTCTCTCTCTCTCTCTCTCTCTTTCTCTACCATGAGCNCTCTCTCTCTCTCTCTCTCTCTCTCTCTCTCTCTCTCTCTCTCTCTCTCTCTCTCTTTCTCTACCATGAGCATGAGCTTGTCTCATACTCCCACTAAAGTGGGGGCTAAATGTACTATCTTAAAAAGTAAGCACTTAATTTGTGCTCATTTTGGGACCATTTTGAGCCTACTTTAGTGTGTTTCTTATAGTAGGACCTCATATTGCATTTAGATGCATAATTAATTCAGATATAGGTCCCCCTCCTCCTTCAATATTGCTTGATATTTAGGTTGGCTCTCTCTTCTATGTGTATTTTCCCATTTTACATCCATTCACATGATTCACCTTCCACCTAGGTCATGTGCATGCTTTAGGATTTGCCCTAATTTCTTGGAAATTTGATATTTTCAAACCTCCTTCTTGGCACATAATCCTAGGTCTCGGGTAAAACTTTTCCTAGACAAGGTCGACTCGATTTGGCCTTATCCTAGGGCTTTGCAATTTAGTGGGTTCTAAACCCGATGCGGGGGTATTTCTCGTAGGAACTTAATTGAGGCCGACTTGTGACATCTAAGCCCCAAAATGTGTATAAAAGGAGGTCTCTTGCTCTCATTTTCACTTCATGATTTTATTGAGAAAGATAGTGTGCATTCAACAGATTCAAGCGCAATAAAACATCTATTAAAGGCACCCATAATCATGATGAACTATAACTGATTGAATATTTGAAGATGTTAAGTTGATGATCACTAAGTTGCAAAAAGTTAATGCAAGACATTAAATTAGTTAATGTATTGTATTATCATTGATGTCAACTTTATATAATCAGATTGGTTATATATACATAGTGTCAAAGACTTCAAAGAATCAAAGAGATAAAAGTTATATTATCAGTAATACATAAAAGTTTAGTATTCACCATGTGACAACAAACACCGATGGGCAGTGCACCCCAACGGATAGAGAACCCCAAGAGAAGAGTCACAGTGATAACCCAAGCAAGAAACCCGAGCAAGCATTACCGAGCAGAACCTATGCGATACTTGAGAAGAACTAAATGTTACATTGTTTCCCGATGGAAAGACAACCTCGACGGACAGAGATGCCCAAGGACAACTAAAGTCCAGACCGAGCTAACGAGGAGTTAAACATCAAAAATAAATGAAGTTCAGAAATGACAACAGACCTAGCTGGCAGGAGCTAAATATGGAGTTAAGTGGTTGATCACATTTTTTTCATCGACAAGTTAAAATCTAGAGATAAACTAGTTTTTAAAAGCTATTTTAGTCTAGTTATCAAGGAGAAATCTATGAGATAAAACTTAAGTATGCTTTAAAGAAAGAATGGCAAGAGTTGTGGATCACACCAAGAAAAAGAAAGACAAAGACCTAGAAATGGTGAAACCATGTCTATAAGAGAGACAAGCTAATTCATTATGAATTAGGTGGGTGAATAGAGAAGATGATGCTGAAGAGAATACTGGTGAAGAAAACTTCATACAGTCCTGATCTAACAAGCTAAAGAACAGAGCTGAAGATTTTTGCAGACACTGAGCAACATAGAAGCACAACATCACTGAGTAGAAAGAAGTAGAGCAAAGGAACATAAATGATACATTGATTAGAAAGGTATTATGAGCTTACAATAGATCTAAACATCTGCAAGTCTAAGTTGTATTTATGAACATATCATTTACTATTTCAGTTTAACCATTGGATCAAAAAGTCTCTTAACCGAGCAGGATTTAATCATCCTTTATATATTGAGATACATCCCAAGGAGCATCAAAAGGTTATGTCATGTTGTCGAGCATAGTGAATGTAGAGAGGTCAAGTGATTAAATGTTAGTGATAAATCCTCTAATAAGGTCGCACTTAACAGTGTGTTTTTAGCCTTTAACAAGGTTGGCTCTTCACTGAGCTCACTTTAGAAGAGTGAAAATTTTAGGTTACCAATCCCAAGTGATTTTTCCCTTAACAGGGTTTCCACATTAAAAATCCATGTGTCAAATGTGTATGTGGTTCATTGCTTTGATATTTTTCTTTACATATTACTATATTGGATTGATCAGTAAACATTAATTTATTTACTATATTTCAGTAAAGTCTAAGACTACTATTCGGTAAAGCTTAAGAATAAGGGTTAACAGTGAACTCTGAGCAATAATTATTTGATAAGATTATTTCAAGGCATACATCTTGTAGGACTGAAGATTACTAGAGGTTTATATTTGAGATATAAATTTTTGTCATTGATTTATTGGAATATTTTTGAGGCCACTGATTCACCCCTCCCCCACCCCCCCTCTTAGTTATTCCAACAATTGGTATCAGAGCTTGTGTGTTTAGAAAGGAAGGTTTCAAGACCTAAGCTAAAGATCACAAGATGAGAAAAAAAGATGTGCCTAAGTTGAACAAGGACAACTTTTCATCATGGAAAATTAGGATAAGACTCCACCTATCAGGTATTGGAAATGATGTTACTCAATACTTGGATACTGAATATGTGTTTCCTACACTACCTTACACACTTGATCAATTGAGATAAAAGCATGAACACAATTCTAATATGATAGAACTTGCTTCCTCACTCTCTGATGCTAAATTTGAAGATGTCCAAACATTCACCTCTGCAAAGAAAATGTGGGACAAATTGAAGTTAGTACATGTAGGAGATGCTAATGTGCTAAGAGATAAGGTAGAAAGCCTAAGAGGAAGGTTTGATGACCTAAGAATGAAAGAAGGAGAAAATATCACTCAATATAGTTGCAGAATAAAAGAGGTATTCAATTCTATCTAAGGAGTTGGAGGTGTACTTGAAGAAGAAACAGTGGTAAGTAAAATCCTAAGAACCTTACTACATGTTTATGCTATTAGAGAATCTGCTATACAAGAAATGAGAGCAGTAGAAAACAACAATGTCACTCTAGATAGTTTGGTTGGTAGACTTATTTCATTTGAGATGAATAACTTTGGCAACAATGTTTTACCATCTATTGAGTCTGCATTTAAATATTCTTTGAAAATAAGTAAGTCAAGTCATAAAGACACTACGAGAAATGATAGTGAAAGTGATAGTGATGACCAAGAACTTCATGAGATTGAAGCACTAATGGCTATAAAATTACAGAGGCGTAAAGGAAGATACAAAGGTAAATTACCATTGGTATGTTTTAATAGTAAAGAGATTGGACACTTTGCTACTAGATGTCCTAACAAAAGAAAAGAAGATAGAAGAAGTGACAGATCATATGAAAAGAAGTTTGACAGAAGTGATGAAAAAGATTACCAAAGAAAACTACAATCTGACAGAAGAGATACCCGAGACTACAAGGAAAAAGGGAAGAAATCTTGTTACCTGGCTGAGAACAAAGCTGGAGATACTGACACCAAATTTGATGAAGATATTGAGATGGTATTTGTTGCTATAAAGGATGATTCAGAGGAAGAGGAAAGGTATGTTGAGACTGCACTCATATCTAAGGTTATTAAAAATGATTTCTGGATTATTGATAGTGGTTGTACTCACCACATGACTGGTAATAAGGAAAAGTTTGAAACTTTTGAGTATTATAATGGTGGATCAGTAAGAATGGGTAATGACTCACCTTGTCCAGTTGAAGGTAAAGGAACCATAATGTTGAATAATCTGATCAGATGTGAAAATGCATACTGGGTAAAAGGAATTAACAATAATATATTGAGTGTTTCATAGTTGAATAACACATGTCACCGAGTTGCATTTGAGAACAAAAAGGCAAAGATTTTTAATGAATCAGGAAGGTTGATTGGAATTGGTGAACAGACAAAAGGTAACCTATTCTATCTTGATGATATAAAAACCACTTTTTTAATGGCTAGAAATGAAGACATATTGTTGTGGCATAAAAGGTTATGTCATGTGAATTTTGACAACATGATTAGGATAAGCAATAAAAGGAAAGTCAGAGGCTTTCCAAGCATGTCAAAACCAGATCATGGCATGTGTAAGAATTATCAAAAAGGTAAAATGACAAAGTCTAGTTTCAAGAGAAAAACCTAAACATCTAATGCCATTCTAGAATTAGTCCATACTGATCTATGTGGACCCATGAGAACAAAGAATTACTATGGTGATAGATATTTCATTCTTTTTGTTGATGATTACTCTATAATGATGACAGTTATGTTCCTAAAAGATAAATCGAAAGAATTCAAGATGTTTAAATGGTATAAAGATATTGTAGAAAAAAAATTGGTAAGGAACTAAAATTCTTAAGATAAGATAGAGGAGGAGAATTTATTTATGATGAATTCACTAAATTTTGTAATGATCATGGAATTCAAAGACAGGTTTCTGCACCAAGAACACCACAGCAAAATGAGATAGCTGAAAGAAGGAATAGATCCATTATTGATTGTGCCAGAACACTGATGATTTGAGAAAGGCATCACTCAAACATTCTGGAGGGAAGCTATCAGTACTACTATCTACACATTGAACATAGTTCAATTGAAGAAAGACACCAATAAGACACCCTATGAGCTATGGTATGGATATACACCCAATGTAAGTTACTTCAGAATTTTTGGAAGTCAATGTTATATTTCAAAAGATGATAGAAATGTAAAGCTTGACTCCAAAGGTGAAAAAGGAATATTTTTAGGGTATTCTACCAAAAGCAAGGCTTATAAGTGTCTTAACAAATCCTCTAACAAAATAATTGAAAGTGCAAATGTCAGAGTAGATGAATTTGCAGAGAAAAATGATAAGGAAAACAAAAAGGAACTAGAAGACTACAAAAGGTTTGCCTATAGTGAATAACCTGACACTCTGCCCGAGCAACAGTGTATCACTCCTGAGCAACAGAACAATGCACCCGAGCATCAGGCTGCAAACACCAAAAATTGGGAAATTGCTCAAAATTATGTACCGAGCGATGGTGATCAGAATGAAGGTCAAGATGATGATTAGAATGATGAACAAAGAGTTGAACCAGTACTTTCTAAGTATTTTAGAAGACACCATCCACCAAAATAGATCATAGGAGACAAGAAGGCTAGAATGAGAATAAGAAGTAAGTCACTGAACACTAGATGTTTGATTTGTGATTTTGAGCCTAAATTTGTTAATACTGCACTTGAAAATGAAGAATGGGTCAGTGCTATGAGTGAAGAGATAGAAAAGATTGAGAAGAATAGAACATGGACATTAGTACCTAGACCAGATGAAAACAATGTCATTGGTACCAAATAGATATTTAGAAACAAGTTGAATGAGAATGGAGAAGTCACAAGGAACAAAGCAAGATTAGTATGCAAGGGGTATGCACAAGAAGAAGGTATTGACTATGGAGAAACCTTTGCACCTTTTGCTAGACTAGAAGGAGTCAGAATTCTACTTGCTTATATTGCATTCAAAGGATTCAAGGTATACCAAATGGACATCAAATCTGCATTCCTAAATGGAATACTAGAAGAAGAGGTATACATTGAACAACCAGAAGGGTGTGTTGATCCTAACAAAAGAAATTTTTAGACTACACAAATCCTTGTATGGATTAAAATAAGCACCTAGAGCATGGTATGAAATACTTCACTCCTATCTCATAAGTATTAGATTTGTAAGAACAAGTGAAAGCATTAATCTGTATTTAAAAGAAGATTCTGATGATAACATTTTGATTGTTGAAATATTTGTTGATGATATCATATTTGGGGGTAATGATATGTTATGCAAATATTTTTCTAATGAAATTAGCAAAGAGTTTGAGATGACAATGTTTGGGGAGATCAAATTCTTTCTTAGTCTACAAATTCTTCAACAGGATGCAGGCATCTATATCACACAATCCAAATACATCAAGGAAGTACTGGAGATATTTAAGATGGAAGATTCCAAACCAGTTGGAACACCTATGGCAACCAGATGCAAGATGACAAAGGAAGACAAGTCAACGAAGGTAAATCAGACCCAATATAGATATATGATTGGAAAACTCATGTATGTTGTTCATACTAGACCAGATATAGCACATGTAGTTAGAATAGTTGCTAGATTCTCTACTAATCCCAAAGAATCACACATGACTAGTGTCAAAAGAATTCTAAGATATCTAAAGAATACCGAGGACTATGGCTTATGGTATAAAAGAGAAGGAAAATTTGAGATTCAAGTATATATAGATGCTGATTGGGTTGGAAACTTAGATGATAGAAAGAGCACAACATGAGGAGCATTCTTCACGGGTGACAGACTTGACATGGATAAGTAAGAAGAAAGGATGCATCTCACAAGCTACTGCAGAAGTAGAATATGTGGTTGTTGCTGCAAATTGCTCCAATATTGCATGGATCAAACAATAAATGGAAGGTATGAATATGAAAATTCTTGAACCAGTAATTATCTATTGTGATAATACCAGTGTAATAAATATATCAAATAATCCAGGCATGCATGCTAAGCCTAAGAATATTGCAATCAAGTATCATTACTTAAGAGAACAAGTGCAAGAGAAAGAGGTGATACTAGAATATGTTCGATCCAAGGAAGAATTAGCTGACATATTCACAAAGCCATTGCCTAAAGATACATTTGAGTACCTGAGAAAGAGACTAGGGGTCCAACCCTTGTCTATTAGTCACTAAGAAGACTAGGAGGCTGCATCAACCTACACATAATCAAAAGATCATTCATGTTGATGCAAGCAAAGAGATGGAATGTGAAGATACATCAGTACATAGAAAGATACTTATTTGCACTGAACACCAGAGTCATTGTACTGTTGATAGAAAGGGAAATTCAGGGAATATATTAAAAAATGGGATGGATATAGTTTGGCATTGTTTTCAAAGAGAGAGAGTTGTATCCATATGAAATATCCATCATGGTCATCATAAGGGAGAGATTATATCCACATGAGAAATATATATTGTTGTCAAAGGAAAAAGAGATATCAATTTAAGGGAGAGAAAGCATCAGAGAAGAGATTCTACATCAAAGGGAGAGACAGAATCAGAAGATTCCTACATCTATCCAGTGAAGGGAATAAAGATTGAAGAAAGTACTCTGCAAGAAACAAATCTAAGCTAGAAGAGCTTACTGAGAAGTAGATATTTGTATTGGTTATAGAATAATAAGTTTGGTAGATTGATGAAATACAACTGATATATTTCATATTGTATTAGTAGTAATGTAGTATGTTGCCATCAATGCCAAAGGGAGAGATTGATGAACTATAACTGATTAAATATTTGAAGATGTTAAGTTGATGATCACCGAGCTACAGAAATTTAATGCAAGACATTAAATCAGTTAATCTATTATATTGTCATTGATGTCAACTTGATATAATCTGATTGGTTATATATACATAGTGTCAAATACTTCAAAGAATCAAAGAGATAAAATTGATGTTATCAATAATGCATAAAATTTTAGTATTCACCATGTGACAAAAAACACCGACGGACAATGCACCCCGATGGATAGAGAACCCCGAGAGAAGAGTTACAGTGATACTCAATCAAGAAACCCGAGCAAGCATTACCGAGCAGAACCTATGTGATACCTGAGCAGAACTAAATGTTACAATGTTTCCTGATGGACAGATAACCCCAATGGATAGACAACCCCAATGGACAGAGATGCCCAAGGACAACTGAAGTCAAGACCAAGCTAACAAGGAGTTAAACACAAAAAAGAACTGAAGTTCAGAAATGACAAAAGACTTAGCTGGCAAGAGCTAAATATGGATTTAACTGGTTGATCACATTGTTTTCATTGATAAGTTAAAAGCCAGAGATAATCTAGAGTTTTTAAGTTGTTTTATTCCAGTGATCAAGGAGAAATCTATGGCATAAGACCTAGAAATAGTGAAATCATGTCAATAAGAGAGACAAGATAATTCATCATGAATTAGGTGCGTGAATAGAGAAGAGGATGTTGAAGAGAATATTGGTGAAGAAAACTTCATACAGTCCTGATCAAACAAGCTAAAGAATAGAGCTAAATATTTTTGTGGACACCGAGCAACAGAGAAGCACAACATCACCGAGTAGAAATAAGTGGAGAAAAGGAATAGAAAGGATGCATTGATCAGATAGGTATTATGAGCTTACAATAGATCTGAACATCTACAAGTCTAAGTTGTATTAATGAACACATCATTTACTGTTTTAGTTTAACCATTGGAACATAAAGTCTCTTAACTCAGCAGGATTTAATCATCCTTTATATATTGAGATACATCCCAAGGAGTATCAAAATGTTATTTCATGTTGACAAGCATAGTGAGTGCGGAGAGGTCAAGTGACTAATTGTTAGTGATAAATCCTCTAACAAGCTCACACTTAACAGTGCGTTTGTAACCTTTAATAGGGTTGGTTCTTCACCGATCTCACTTTAGAAGTGTGAAAATTTTGGGTTACTGGTCCCAAGTGGTTTTTCCCTTAACAGGGTTTTTACGTTAAAAATCCATGTGTCAAATGTGTATATAGTTCATTGCTTTGATATTTTTCTTTACACATTAATATATTGGATTGATCAATAAACATTAAGTTATTTACTCTATTTCAGTAAAGACTAAGACTATTATTCGGTAAAGCTTAAGAATAAGGGTTAACAGTGAACTCTGAGTAGTAGTTATTTGATAAGATTATTTCAAGGCATACATTTGTAGGAATGAAGATAACTAGAGGTTTATATTTGAGATATAAAGTTTTTTGGTTGATTTATTGGAATATTTTTTAGGCCACTGATTCACCCCCCCTCTCAATTATTTTAAAACATTAAGCATTCAAGTCCACTCATGCATGCAAGACATTTTCTTTCATAGATCTATATGTTTTCCCCTATTGGAGGCCAAGAAAAGGAGTTTGACATCAAGGAAGGAGATCTACACTCATTCATCAAGTCTTCTCTTTTCCTTAATTCAACATTACATGGTGAATTACAACATTTACTACATGAGGTTTTTTTGTACATGATTTCCTTTTGGTTTTTGTGTTGAGTCAAAGCTATTGCATCAATATTATGGATCACATACTTAGAGCCAATTACATCTATATGGTATGATATATTCCATTATTTAGATCTAATATCTACTACATGACAATTTTCCTTCAATTTCATTTATTTCAATTCAAGGTTGATTCCTATATCGGGGCTTGACCAAGAAAATCCCTTCCCACAACCTTTATCCCCTTCTTCTTGTGTGTAGGAGCATGTTTTTAGAGTTTCAGATCTAGATTTTGGGAGTTATGGAACCAGTGACAGACCCTCCAAAAATTTCATTAGGTTTAAAGTCTCCAGGACTAGGTCAACTTTCTTGGACAAGTTCATATTTGTTCGACATAGTCCTTTGGAACTGGAATTTTCACAATTTGGAGTTACTGATGTCAGAGTGCTAGATCCAGAACCATTTCCAATTTTGACAGTTCTCTGATAGTCAAAACCAGATTTGAAGATTGTTCCTCCTTTCTTTTGATGGGACTTTGTGACTGGCTCTGCCAACAGAGGATAAGTTGTCAGCGGGTACCGGGGTACTGGCCAACTCCGCCTGAAGAGGTTTTCCAGAGAATGAATTCTCCTAGCCTCCAAGCACTTGATAGTTAGGTCTCAATGATGTGGGGGAGCTAAGTTGAGCAGGTGACTGTTGTGTGAGGGGATAGATGGTTTTTACTTATCTTCTCGGGGATTTCAAATGGGATGGGGTTTCTTGCAAGCATTCAAATTATCAAATAAAATTCAAAAGATCGATCAAGGTTAGATATGCATTTCTAGCATTTCTACCTATAGTTATGCAATAAATATTCAAACATAAAACTAAGCTCCAATGTAATAAAACTACATTAAATACCAAATACATAAAGAACTAGCGATTAACATGCTTTCAGTAGCAAGGGGAGATAAGATCATTAATCTAAACTAGAATATAGGGGAAAAGGACATGAGAAAACGTACTGCAAAAAATACATTCACTAACTCTAGAGATCAGACAAACACATAAAAAGTAGCCATAAGGTGCTCTTCCTTCTTCATTAATTCAAAGGGTTCTAGCATAACTGGTAAATATATCCATGGCTCCAAGGGAGCATTCTAAGCTACTAAGAACAACTGAGCATTGAGCTCCTAAAACAACTAAAAATGAAAAAAAGTTATCTTCTATTACTTACTGGACTGTAAAATCATCAATTTTGTTGACCCTTGTTATGGCGTCAGACTTCTTATTTATACACAAATTTTGACCTAAAACTAACCTAATCTAACTGTACACTCAACAAATAGAATACATTATCTTATGGCAGGTACTACATGCACCACTTACAATCACCTCAAAATTTACAGAGGTCTGACAAGATAGAGGAAGAAGACAAGAAGAGAAAACTAGAAGAATTGGCATAGAGTCTTGAGTGTCGGGGTATTTATAGAAGAAATCTAATTGTCCCGGTATTCAAGGCTACATGCCTCATAAATGGAGATTGTGGCTCACTGTCTTTGATGCACATCAGGGAGTTAATGTAGAAGTGGTGCCTCAGAAGAATCACCTGTCAGAGCCATCTCTTCCGCTTGACATGCCTTATCGGGATCACCTACCTACTAAGCCCTTATTAACTGCTCGACAATGATCGGTCAGCTCTGGGGAACTAGGACATGGATCACTATGAATGAATACAAAATTGTGGACCCAAAATTATGGAACCCAAGAGCTTATGCTCAAAGAATAATGAATTTACAAAATTATACCCCACTAGTGAAAATCTCTGTAGACCGAAGAACTCTATTGTTCCTTGTTTTTCTTAAAGGCCTAAAAAAATCAAGCCAATTTCATCTTCATCTACATCCTTGACGCAGT
>MU226408.1:66047-77595 GCA_018584345.1 Thuja plicata | reverse complement strand
CATGAGCCCAGAGCATCATCTTGGATAAGTGTGACATTCTTCCTCCATCAAAATCTCTGGCGGACTTGTACCAGAACTCCATTAGCTCATCAAATTTGTTGAGTACAAAATATTTTGAGGCACAAGTCCCGGTAATGATGAGATCGACTTGCAAAACCCTTATTACAAATGTTGTATATAAATCCAAAGAATTTTGGACTCCCAAAATTCTATTCTTTAAGGTCACTTCCAGTTGCTTTCTCACCTCAATCTTAAGGCCAAGTCTGGAGTGCTGGGCCCAGAAAAACCCAAAGGGTTCTTCTCCCAAAATTCTTGTCTCGTAATGGCTTCCTCCCCAAAGTTAATTATTTCTTCTAATTCGGACCTCCATTCCTCATATTTCTCTATATCTTTCTCCCATAGGGAGACGATGTCATTCACCTAGCCCACAAGGTTGTTGGCCTGATAAAGGTCTGAGAGTGTTGCTACCAAGAATTTCTTCATGACTTTAATTTTCTTAGCAATCCACCCATCCATAGCCTGTGCCTTCTTTTTCATGGCCCTTAGAGCATCCATGTCACCCTGTTCAGTGGTTTTACAGAGGTGGAGGCTTCCAAATGATTCTCTACTAGTGGTTATGTTAGTTCTCTAAGAAGCCTGAGGAGATTTTCATTCTTTTCTCTTTCCTCCTTTAGCTTCTACGCATGTTTCTTGTACCAGGCCTCAAATGCCCGGGTAGCTTCCTTCAACAGGTCCAATTCACCCTATTTGTCTCTACTCCCTAGAGGAACCTTTGTAGGTGTATAGTCTTTGGCCCTTATGGTTGTTGCATCTGCATCTGGGGGAGGCATCACAACTACTATGACTGTACTTCCTCTAGACCAGTCCAAAGGGTATGGATGGTTTGGGCCTTCTTAGGCTTCTTATCCTCTTGGTTTTGGGCCATCATTTTGGCCAAGGAGAGGGGAGAACTTGTTGTCGCTGAGGCCTTTCTTTTTCAAGATTCCACTAGACATTATGGCAGCTAGGGCAGTCTTGCTGCTAAGGCTTGGGCATTGGGGCCTTCCTCGAGGTTTTGTGGTGTTTCCTTGGTATCTATAATTGCATAGGACTCCTTTTCTTTCTCTTCGGGGTTCCCCATATCTTCTACCATGGTGGCATCTAGATTTGTATCTCCGAGATTCCCCCTTCTCTAGCATTTGTGGTCCTAGTATCCAAATGTTTGGGGTTATCCCCCTCATCCTATTGCTGTAGTTCTTCATCAACGCCATCTGTCAGGACATTCTTCTCCAAGGGCACATCTTTTGGAGAGGCCAAAGGTGTTTGGCCAAGATCTGACTATTGGGTTGCAGAGACCATAGTAACTAGAGGTGTTTGGAGCGTGACAACTAGAGATACAGTTTCTCCCGAAGGTCTCGGTTCCCCAGGAATTTTTAGTTGCTTATCATGTGTTTGCCTCAGTTCTATCTTTGTCCCCCAGACTGGTGTTTCTTCCACATCTTGTGGACTTTCTTGTGCTTCTTCTTTCTCGTGTTCTTTTTCATGCTCCTGGAGCTCTTTTTCTGGGGCCACCTCTTCTTGCGCATCTATCTCCTCCACCGCCCTCACCACGTCAACCTATAATTTCACCAAGTCTTCTGTCTGGAAGAGGCCATCAAAACATTTTGAGGAGGGGAGACCGCTAGAGGATCCTCCAATTTGGGAGAAGAAGGGATGAGTTCCACTTGGGGAACGTTTGGCATCACGGGACCTACATTTGTCCCTGGGGGGTGATCCACCCTTTGCTTCTTTCTTCTTATCTGTAGTGAGGCCCCGACATCTAGAATAGTTTTTTTTTCATCCTTGGCCTTTGTCTGCTTGCTCATGAGTGCTTCTAGTGAAGGGGATCCTGTCGGGAGAGCAGATCCCACTGGAGTAACTAGAAGACCACACGAAAGCTGGGCGCTTAATGTTTAACTCAGTTGGCGGGATGCTTCCATCCAAATGTAAAATTGCTCCAAAATGGGGAGCAAATCTAGGTGTGGAACCTGGACTGGGGTGCTCTCTTTTTCTTTCCCCTTGTCTTTACTTGGCCCTGTAGCTCTGGAGGCTGAAGTAGACCGCCGCAAAATTGGACCCCAGTTGGTGCTCTTCTTGCATACTTGTGCAAAATAATCATGACTATACTGTATGACACCCTGGCTGACATCCTCAATTGTCAAAATCTCTGAGGTGTCCCAATCCACCAAAGGGAGATCCATCTTATTGATCCCTTGTGCCTTATACATTGGGTCCTCTAGAGGCCCACTATCTGAAAAATCTTTCAAAAAGATTTGAAGGCTGAGGCTCTTCATCATTCCTTTAGAGATCCTTGTGTGCTTCCGACCCCGAAGGTTGAAATCATCCTAGCAATCTGCCCAAAAATCCTCAATGTGAGGCTCATGTGGTGTGGATGTCTGGGGCAGTGCTACACTTATCTTGCCAAGTGGGTCAAAATTATTCCTTTCCAGGTGGAACTCGGCCCATCCCAGACTCTTCAACTCATTATCGGCCTCTTTGGCCGTTGTAAAATGACAAGAATAGTTCCCGCAAGTGATTGGGAATAGGATGGAGGTAACCTTCTTCAATGAAAAGAATGCGTGAAGTTCCAGGAATTGCCTGCAGAACTCCAAAAGAATAATCCTATCCCGAAAATTCTTGGGGAGTAGGTAGGGCTTGCCAGAGAACCCGGTCACCCGAATGTAAAAAATGTTGATGAAATTGAATAAAATAATTACCATTAGAATTTAGCAAGGTCATTGCTTCCTTGGACAGTCGGTACCCAGGATCCCGAGTGAGTGTCAAAATGTTGTAGTAAATGAACGTGCCATTACCTGGTAAAAATTGGGGAAGTTGGCTTCCCATTGGATCTGGAGATAATGTTCCCATGAGACATTCTAGTTGGGCCTGTTCCCAAGAATGCCCACTATCTGCAAACCCCAGAGAGTAGGTATCTGTTGCAATAGTTCCCATAATACATACGAAGTCATGTGGAACCTTGATGTCTAGCTGACATTATTTAGCTGACAGTCCACATAGTTGGTGATAATAGTCGCCCAATCAAAGGTCTTTCCATGAGTGGCGGTGCAGTATAAGAAATAATACATCCATGTCAAAAATTCCCTAGCATGGGGTTCCTCGCAGAGCCTACACAAAAATATGATACTCGCCTGTACACATTCCTTGAAATCTCCGTGGGGGATCTCCAGCTTCATTTTCTTGTAGTCCCTCCTCGAGCACTTCAACCAGTGAGAATTGAGATGCTACCAGGCAGGCTGGGGAAATTTCTCAAACTCCTTCACTGATGCAGACTCAGAGATAACAGTAGCATTTATGAACTGGGGGATCCCCAGTCCCAAAGAAAAGGTGATAGCATCAAGAGTTACAATTGTTGTTAGGTAATTTAGTGGGAGGAAAGTAGCAAGCAAAACCACCCGGGTGGGTGCATTGTAGTGCTTTGACAGGTGGAGAATCAACTTTGGTTCCTGAACTAAGTAGGGGAAATAGGCATCTTTGATAATGTTGGAGGCGGCCACGTTCTTTGCCATGTCATCCCTAGTAGATCATTGTTGATAGATTGTCTAGGCAAGGCCCTGTAGTTCTGCCCATGATCTAGCCTCTGTCTCGATGATATCCTAAAGTTTGGAATCCACTTTGGATCCCACAAGGACACCTTCCCTCAGGTATTTGGACGTCAACAGGAGCTTGGCCAGCATTTTCTCTGCCTTTGTCTTAGTGGCCACCCGAGTGGAGGTGGTTGGAAGTTCTGGACTTCCACAAGGAGTTGTTACTTCAGACATTGTTTGTTGGATAATTTGGAACCTGCAAGACTGGAAAACCATTAATACATGGGATAAAATATAAAGAAATTTTACAGACTCCAGAGATTTCACCACCATTTCACACCTGTTGTCAAAAGATGTTAGCCCGCATCAAATCCTGGAAATATAACAATTAATAATTTACATGGAATTTGGTCAACACCCAGGGGTTCTAAGGATTTTTGTCTATGTAAAAATGGGATGAAGGCTTGGGGACCATCAACATTCAGAATCTAGAGAAACTAGTCCTTATTGAAGTGATCGGGCAGTGAGCCATATTGGGCTGACATGGGTTGTCACATGGTCATGCAATAAATGGTGCAATGGCATTAATGGTGACAGATGTCTGGACACAGATGAATTGAATTCCACATAGGATGATTTTGAACACTCATGCATGGGGGAGTTTAATCCTGCCATCAATGATGAAATGATGGAGGAGAGAGAAAACTACCATGGCTCAAACAAGAGAGGTGTCGAGTTCAAACTAGGCGAACACCAGGTGGGTGAGCTCAAAAATTTAGTGTTCAACAACATGGAGAGTGTGGTGAGCTCACCATAGGAAGGGTCATACATGACAATATACAAACCAAATTTACATGGGAAGCTAAAGAACGATGAAGCTTACAGGAAATGACCCTATCCTACAGACTATTTACAATTTACAGAGAAATTACAAAAATTTACATAGAAATTACAACTACTCATAGAACTTGCAAGAATTTACACTATTTATAGGAAAATAAACATGAGGAAGGCAGACAACCTTCCTGTGGAGCCATCCCACCAATAGGAGGCAACAAAAAACCAAAAGATAAAGCAAACAAAAAAAATGAAGACAAGACCAGAAAAGAAAGAATGAAACGAAACAAAAGAAAAATAGGAAGAAGCCGAAGGGCCTACCTTGAAACCAAGAAATGCAGGAGGAGGAGAAAGGGATGTGCTCTACAAAATAGGAAGCTTCATGGACCATGAACACCAAAAAACCTTGTAGGAAAGCTGAAAGTGTGTACAAGCTTNAGAAAAGAAAGAATGAAACGAAACAAAAGAAAAATAGGAAGAAGCCGAAGGGCCTACCTTGAAACCAAGAAATGCGGGAGGAGGAGAAAGGGATGTGCTCTACAAAATAGGAAGCTTCATGGACCATGAACACCAAAAAACCTTGTAGGAAAGCTGAAAGTGTGTACAAGCTTGAATACCAACTTCACTGCCAAACACTGTTAAACCTCTCAAAGCAAATCACACTTAGCACAAATTTGCTCTTAATTTTATCTAGGTAATTTGTTTGCGGTAAATGTAAAAATGACAAGTGAAACTTTATTTATACCCTTAGGGTGAAAACGTACCACTTCCTTCCGCAAGTCTTGAGAAAAGGCAAACCTGCAGACTTTAGGCTCGATGATCCCACGCAACCACACCCTCTAACAAAAGAGGAAGTAACAACAAAGAATCCCAGAGGCCGAAATCTGGCTGGCACAAAGAAACAAAAACACTTCAGGACCAGGTCCTAGATGTAGAGAAACCAAAAAGAAAATAAAACAATGACCCCGCAGAAGCAAAGGCCAAAAGAAAACAAAAGAAAAAGGAACAAAGGAAAAAGTGAAAAGGGGGACCCAAAATTTTGCCAACAAAATGTAGGGATGGTTATGCAGGGCATAAAAAATGGAGACTCGCTGGGATGAATGCCTTAGCACATTTGAGAACTACATAATATCTAGTTAGAAAAATTGGAACTCACCTTTAGCTAGAGCATTCTTCTTGCAAGGCGCGAGGTTTCTGAGAAAATTTGACTCATCATTAATTCAATCCTTCAATCTTTTGTCAGTTGTGAAGTGTGTGCTTTGGAAGAAAATCAATCCGATGACTTCCGGGAGAAGTAGAGAGAGGGAACTAAGTATATTTGAGCAAAGTCACTATATCTTGCATGATCCCTCAGATACCGAAATTCTCTATTCTCTAGTTTTTTTTATTTTATTTTTTGAAGATGGGGAAGGTGGTACTTCTTTCACTGTGAACCTTAAGCTTAGCTAATTTTTACGGTGGTACTTCTTTCACCTTGCCATCCATTTTAATTTTCTAAATAAGAGAGAGGTTCTAGACTTGGGGTCTTCTTTTGGTTTTCAGACTTGGCCAATAACCAGTGCAACTGATCTGCTCTCAAGGATCATACGATTACTTGCTTCTTATATTTTTTGTTAACCGATGTCAAGACTTTCAGGATATGAATCTGATGAAGATTACCCATAAACTTTTACCATTCGTACAAAATAACTCTAGAGTGCAAAAAAATTCCACCATGCTAACAATAGATTCTGGAGTAGCCCAAAATACACAAGGCACCAATTATAGGGACTAGATGTCATGTGAAGCATACATGTCTACAAGAAGAGGGCAACATGCTGGGAACCTGAAAAACAAGATGCAAAGCAAAAAGGAAAAATAAAGAAAAAACACAAAAAATAAAGGAAAGAAGATGACCCCAGAGGACCGTAGATAACTATTTACAAGGGAAGGCACTCCCAAGGAGTGCCGGGAAAAGATATTTACAAGCGGGGAAATATTCGCATATAATACAACTTTGGGCAAACTTACCTCCCGCCTAATTCAAAGTAGTGATTGAGAAACTATCCATTGACAGGAAATGGGATGGCTTCTCCGGTCATGGTGTTGAGGCGGTAAGTGTTAGCCCCACAAATCTCTAAGATTAGGTATGGTTCAAGCTAGAGCCTTTGAAACTTAGTGTGCTTTCCTTTCTTCTCCCGGGCCTTGTCCCACAGAAGGACTAGGTCTAAAACCTGAAAGGCTTTATATTGGGCTCTCATGTCAAACCATCGTTTGATGACTGCTTGATGACATGCAAAATGTTCCAATGTTGCATCTCTTTGTTCCTCCATTCTCACCAAGTTCAAAAGGCGAACCTCCAAGATGTTGTCCCAGGCGTCAAATTCCTGCATGAACTGTCAAACTGAGATTTGTAATTTGATGGGGAACATAGGGTTTTGGCCATAAACCAAGTGAAAAGGGGAAGTCCCCATGGCTGCCTCGATTCTGATATGATCCACCCAAAGAGCGAACATAAGATTTTGGTGTCAGTCCCGGGGATTCTTCTCTATCAAATGTTTGATCACCTCCAGCAAATTTTTATTGGTAGACTCAGCCACACCATTACCTTGGGGGTAATAGTTGTTGGAGAACTTCAATGTGATCTTCCTCTTGTAGGTCCATTCTAATAGTTGTGCTGAAGAAAATGCCGGACCATTGTCACACACTATAGCAAAGGGTATTCTGAATCTGGTGACTATGTTTTCTTCCAAGAATTCGATAACTACATCCACCGTGTTGTTCTTGCATGGGATTGCCTCAAACCACTGGGTATAGTAATCTGTAGCAGTTAGAATATACTGGTGGTTGGAAGATGAGTTGGGGTTTATTTCTTCAATAAAATTGAATGCCCATTGGGTGAAGGGTTGAACTTCAAAGACTGGCTGCAAAGGCATGGCTAGGTTCCGCTCACGATGGGCCACGGTTTGGCAAGTGTGGCACTTCCTCACGTGAGTGTAGACGTCTTTGAAGATGAAGGAAAAATAATACCTGGCCCAGAGAATCAGATGGGCAGTGGCATCAGCTGAGCCATGCCCAGTTTCAAACTATCCATGGAATTCTTCTATCATTTTGGCAGCTTGGACTTTGTCTATGCACCGGAGGTAAATTCCGTCAAAGTTTTTGCGAAAAAGCGTTCCATTTTTTATCATGAAGTGTGCGCTTTTCAGTTGCAAAGCATGATTTTTGTTGGAGGGAAGCCCCTCCATGCATCTGTTATTGAGAAATAAGTATACCAAGTTGGTATACCATGGATCTTGAGTGATGGACTCCACAGTGTAGGTTTGACATTAGATGTTTGGAGTTACTTCTACCATTGCTCTACATAGTCCCTGGCCTCAGACTATTTTCATTGGTTGCATCTTGAGATCATATTCTTGGAGGATGGCCATCCATTTCCCCTGGCATTTGCCTAGTTCACTCTGTAGAAATAAGGATTTGATAGCCTGATCCAGAATGATAGCATACACTTTGCTCTAGAGAATATAATGCCAAAATTTCTTCACGGCCCAGACTTGAGCAAAGGCTTGCTTTTCCAAAGGTGTATATTGGACTTTGGCATTTTTTAAGGGGGAGCTCATGAAAGCATGGTTTTTTCTTCCCCTTAAACCTTCTGCATTAAGATGACAGTTGCAGAATGCAGTGAAGCAAAGGAGTAGATGTGGAACAAGAGGGAATAATCTAGACTTGCCAGGACTGGTGCCTCCACTATGGTTTGCTTGATCTAAGAAAATGCTCATTTCACTTTGGGGCTACACTCTATCTTGGTATCTTTCTTCATCATGCCATTGAGTGGTTTGACGATCTCGGCGAATCCAGTTATGAACCACCAAAAAAAAAATTATCTTTTCGAAGAAAGATCTCATTTCCTTTTTACTGCTGGGCATTTGCAAATTCAGCAGTGCTTCAACTCTCTCTGGGTCGATGGATATCCCCTTCTCTGAGACAATATTCCTAAGTAGCTTCCCTTTAATGACCCTGACTATGCATTTCTAGGGGTTAAAGATACCATACCGGTGACATCTCTCATAGATCTGAGCGAGGTGGGTGGAGTAGATGATTATGCATTTGTTGACCAGGCCCTCGAATGCAATGTCCATAGCCTTCTGAAATGTGGCCTCCACATTAATTAGGCCAAAGAGCATCCTCTGAAATGAAAATTTTCCCCACTTAGTGGTGAATGTCATTTTCATCCTATCCTCAAACTTAACCATAACCTGGTTATATCTAGAGTATCCATCTAAGAAGGACATCATTTGGGAACCGTTAACAATTTGTAATACCTCATCCAGAAAGGGGAGAGCGTGATTGTCCTTCTTGAATTCCTTGTTTAAATTGTGAAAATAAACACACAGGCAGATCTCACCACTCTTCTTTCACACGGGGACAATTTTGGCAACCCATTTTGTGTGCCGGATAGGAAAGATAATTCAGGCTGAGAGTAATTTCTGAACCTCCTGATGTATTAGAGGTTTGATCAATGGGTTTATCAGCCTCTGCCTTTTTCCGAAAAGGTTTGGCATCTATCTTCTGTGGGATGGTATGGGTCATGATGGATGTGTCATAGGTTTTAAGATCCTCATACCCCCAGGCAATAACATCAATGTATTCTTGAAGAACTGCGAGAATCTTGTCCTTCTCCTCTGGGGAGTAGGAGGTACCAATGTGATCAAATTCTTCTTCATCGGCCTTACGGATGTTGATCTTTTCAAATTTTCTAGAGGAGGATGATATCTTATCTCAGCCCCATGGGTCTGAATCAAATATGCATTCTAGAGCTACCATCCCCTTAGGGATGGTGTTGGTGGGTAGGTCGATGATCCCGTTGTCTTCTTCACCCTGCCCAGTATCGTCATGATCAATTTCTTCNGTAGGAGGTACCAATGTGATCAAATTCTTCTTCATCGGCCTTACGGATGTTGATCTTTTCAAATTTTCTAGAGGAGGATGATATCTTATCTCAGCCCCAGGGGTCTGAATCAAATATGCATTCTAGAGCTACCATCCCCTTAGGGATGGTGTTGGTGGGTAGGTCGATGATCCCGTTGTCTTCTTCACCCTGCCCAGTATCGTCATGATCAATTTCTTCCACTATCTGATCTTCAAAAACATCAATGTTGGCCATGAAGGCCAGAATATGTTGGTCATCCTCAAAAACCTAAAGGTGGGTGATATTATCTGGGATGGACGGGGTGGGGACCATTTCAACATAAAATTTCTGGAGTCGGGAACCAGCCATCGGCTCGAGAGTGCTGGCGCACACAGCAAGGGAATCTGGAACATAGTTACGTTTCTAGGGAATGAGATCGATGCCAAAAGAATCAAATTCTTCAATTACGCTCCATGCTCGATTGCGGTATGTGGCCAATCTTTTGTCATGACACATGTATTGGCTTCAGACCTGTTTTACTATCAGCTCTGAATCACCCATTTCCCGGAGGTGGGTGATCCCTTTTCTCAATGTGAATAGGAGTCTGAGGACCAAGGCCCCATACTCCATGACATTATTGGTGTAGTTCAACTACAACCTATAGGACACGAGGAAGGATTTCCCTCACAGGTTGATTAGCTCCACTCCGGCCCCGCAGCCTTGCTTGGATTGGGACCCATCAAACTTTAGGATCCATAAATTTTGCTCATTTTCTAGGGCTGGGAGGGCGAAGTGGCATTTGGATTGCATTTGGGAGTTTTGGGAGGTGATTCCTTTGGTTTTGATGGTGCATGGGATAGACTTTCCTCTAGAGAATCCTCTGGTTCAGGATCCTGGATGGATTACTTGGTCCAGGTGAACCACCTTTGTGTTCTTTCTCTTGGAGATCGGTGATGTGGCGGGTAGCAGTGGCGATGCAAGGCTCACACTCCAGTTCAGAGTGTTTCTGGTAGTGTACCTGACACCAATTGTTGGACAAGAGAGTGGTTAGAGCTATCGTGCTACCTTGTGAGTCTACCTCACACTTCAATTTCTCATCCAGGTCCTAAATTCTCTGAGAGACTATGGGATCCTCCCTGGGGATAAAATCAAAGGTCAGGATTTCTCGTGTTCGGTACACCCGGGGGGAGGATTTAGAGAAATGGACTTCATTTACCCTCCCAACTTCGGTGAGGGCCTACTTCATTCTAGGCTCACTCTCCACCAGGATTCAATTTGATTTCCCCTTCCAAGGGAGCCACAAGTGGGAAAAGTCCGTAGAGAAATACCCGTTAAAGGCCTTTGACCAATTCCAACTTAATAACATCTCGTAGGTTTCAGGGATGTCCACCACTTGGATGTCTATTGTGCTTGATATTTGGGGGTCTTGGATGAGCTAAATCTAGACATTTTTTAGCTCACCAACCATTTTCATAGAATTTTTGTCCAATTGGAATACTGCACTTTTGGATGGAGTGGGAGTGAGTCCAGGATTCTAGCATATGGATAAGGGCATGACATTGCCCGAAGCACCATAATCTACTAGGAAGTTGTAAAGGTTCTTCCCTTGAATGTTCAAGCCTAGTAGGAAGGGAGGATCCTCTGTGTTTCCCTGGAAGATGACCAAGTTGGCATCATCAAATGTGGCAGTCTTTGGTGGATGACTGATGGCTTTCGGGTTTCCCAAGAGCTTCAGAAGGGACTTCTTCTGCTCAGAAAAATTCAACAAAACCTCCATCAAGGTCATGGAGGTGGTGGTGCTCTCTAACACCTTAGTGATGTCAAACTGTCCCCCTGGGTAAAGTTGGCTTCCCTTGACCGGATCCTTGGCATGGTTAGAGCAAGGTCCTTTCAGCGAGGAGGAGTGACCATTTGTGTTGTCTTGGGGGGAGGTATTCTTGGGAGGCATTGGCATGTAAGTTGGCCCTTTGTTAGCCTGACTCTGAGTGTTGTACGGAGTCTGTGGGTTGGTGAAGGCGTTGGCCTCAAAGGCTAGGATGGATTCATCAAAGAACCCTTGCAATTTAGGTTCTTATTTGTCCTCTTCATCTGTCCCAAAGAAGACGGTCTCACATGTGAAGGTAGTGTGAGGGGGCTCTGATGTGGATGATTCCAGGGGAGTAGGATCAATAGGTTATTGTCTATCCAACTAGAAGATCATGATGATATTCTCTAGTGTGGCACAGTTCACCTCGGAATGAGAGTTGGTGTCATGCAATCT
>MU226408.1:47888-65947 GCA_018584345.1 Thuja plicata | reverse complement strand
TCTTGTAGTTCTGACCTCTAAAATTGGTGTTTCATTGTCCGAGAAAAATATTCCCTCTATGGGAATTGGAGTTGTGAGGTGTGGAGGGCCCCACCTTCAGCTGTCCCGTGTCCATCATTAATGAGGACACCAATCACCTGAGGGATTCAACCTCAGCAGACAACTAGGTAGTTGTGTCAGAGTGTGATGGTTGTTGTGATGAATTCCCAAGGAAAGTGGTAGCATCTCCCAGAGTCGAGGATGGCAATCATCCGGCCGCGGATGACTGGAAGAAAGGTACTCCAGAAGGTTGTGTCAGAGGTGGTTGCATTTATTGCGGCTGGTTCTAGAGAATGTATTCCAGACCCGGCATTGTCTGGGTTTGGGATGGATAAACATATCGGGCCTACTGGTCTATCGGTGATGGGCCCATGGACATCATTGGGGCATCCATTGACAGATTGGGGTTGTATCCCCCGGTGTAAGGAGTTTTTTCGGGTATCATGTTGAAGGGTAGGCTCTATCAAATCTCGCTAAGAGCTTTGCTAAAACTATGGGACAACTCCAGGGCTAAGTTATAAACTTTTGCTAAATTATCCTAGTCATTGGTGGTGGTGGTTCTCTAGAGGAGAGTGGCAACAATGGGGTCCATGGTGTTCAGATATGTTTGGATGGTTACGTCAGGGGATGGGATGAAGGGGCCCGTGCACCACTTCAAGGAATGTTGGAACTGATGGTTGAATATAGCAAAAGGCTTATTCGGTTCCTTCCTAATAGAGATAAACTGGCTGTGGGATCATGTTGGGTCCATGTGAATGTGAAAGGCTGTCAGGAAGGCATCTTCCATATCCTGCCAACTGTTGATGGATTTGGCTGACAAGTTGACATACCAGTTTAACTCATTCTATCCTAAGGATAGAGGGAACATCTAGGTTACAACATCTTGATGTTGTATCCAGTGTCGGTTCATGGCATCCTTATAGGCCTGGAGGTGTTCTTCTACGATTCATTGGCCTAGATGCTCGTATTTAGGGTAGATCTTCTACAGATGCGGAGGAAGATTGTTGGTAGCATCGGGGAACTGCCCCATTGGGGACCCAGTGTTACCAAAGTAAGTTGCCATTGGGGCTGTTTGATTTTGGTTGGGTTGAACATTACTCCCTGGGATTATCTGATGGATTTGGGTATTCTGGTGTGCAGCGAATCCGTAGATAAAGTTGGCTGGATATTTGGTTTGTTGGGTCCCGTGTGTGTGAATTAGTGCACCTGTTATCTGCAACAGGACACTTCAATAGATCATTATATTAGTGTAAAAGCATAAAAAGCAAGGGTTTCAAACTAAACACTAAAACCAATCTATTGCTTCTTATCTAGGAGGAGTTTGAAGAATGCCATAATCATGCCCTTAGATTATGCACAAATTAGTGACATATACAACCTAAGAATGGAAGATTTGAATCAAAACTAATCTAAATGATAAAGAAACATGCATATTATCTCTAAAAAGAATGATAATAACAATGCATAACATTAAATCTAAGATGCAATATGGATTCACAAGTAATCTAAACAGCATAACAATGCTTTCAATTCTAAAATTAAGGGCTTATTTGAGCTCAAAAACTCATTCTATTTATAGAAGAGATGAGGAGAGAGAGAGAGGGGGGGGGGACAAGGGTCATTAATGGAGGTGTAAAAACCATTAATGAGGTGTAAGAGACATTAATGCCAAAGGCATTAATGAGGCATGGTGGAAGGCATATGCATTAAATGCAAACATTTAAGAGGCATGGTGAGCGTTTAAGAAGCATGGGTGAGGGTTTAGAGTCAATCTTGAGAAAGTTGACTTTCTCAAGTGGGTTGGATTCCTAATCACAGGATTAGGAATGTGACATCATTAGGAAGTGGGTTAGGATAGGATTTAATATTAGGCTTAGGCTTAGCATGGGGGAAATAGGTTGGGATGGGTTTGAACCCACGGTTAAGGTGGTTGAGATAGGTTAGGCTAGGGTTAAGGGGAATATTAATGAAATAAATTATAATTAATATATTCATTCAAAAATAGGGAAATTAACTATTTAAGCTTTTTATTGCTTTAGATAATTAATTAGGACTATAGCCAATTAATTAGATTAATTTAGGCTAGAAGATAGGGTTTTGCAAGTGATTTAGATATAATAGGAATTTATTTAATTCCTTTTAAATTAATTACCTTGGCCATGTATTGATTTGAATTGTTTTGAATTGATTTGATTGGTTTGATTGGCTAAGGTGATTAATAAAATTTAGTGATTAAATCACTTAGGAGATTAAACCTGATTTGAATGAATTATGCCAGTCGATTGAAGAGTTGTCTGGACATAATTGGTGGTATGATCACACTTAGATAAAATAGGGTCTATGGTCAGAGAAGACCAAATCCAAGTGGTTACATTTTCCCCTCTTTGATTTAATGTGCGAGAAATGCATTGATTCAAAGAAAGTTTTTGATGTTGACTTCAGAAAATTTTGAGAATTTTGCTCACAGTCGAATGAAATGCCTGATGAGATTAGTCTCGCACTTGATAGAATTGAATTTGAACTTGGTTGTCATACAAAAGTCAATTAGGAAAGATCTTAAAGATACCAATTCTAAACTTGGTTGTCGTCCAAAGATTGATAATACTGATTCTGAACTTGGTTGTCATCCAAAAGTTAGTATGAAGCTACCAAGAGCTTAATAAGAATCTAAGAAAAAGTAGGCATAGGATATCCAGCTTGTGAGAACTGAAGCCTTTGATCCAACAGTTCTGACTTAGTTAAGGAGTCATCATGCCTTTTATTTTTTTGGATAACAAAGTCATTTTTAATGTTGTTTTGAGAAAGAATTTGATTGATGATAGTGTGATCATGCCCCCTCGGGAACAAAATTGAAGAAAAAAGAAAAATCTATCTATTGAAAGAATGTATCACTTGCATGGAATGATTAGGTCAAGAAAGAATGGATTAGAAGAAGTGAAGAAACATGGGTGTGTTATGAGTAAACACATGGCTACTAAGTTAATTATGTGAAAATGTGAGTGGTGGGACTGATAAAATGATGTCAGACCAAGATTTATGATGAAATGTACAATGTTGATGGATTTTCAGAACAGATGGAGCAATTCTGCATTTTCAGAGTTGTCGCAAAAAATTTACTGTACTATGTAAAACACCTTAGGCACCTTCGATTTGGTTTCTGATTGATCAAAAAGAGAACAAAAATGGAGTTTCAGTTGTTTGGGAGGAGTTTTGGAACCCCTAAATAGCTCAAAAGACTAATATATATCTCAAAAATCACCATTTTACTATTCATTTTCACTTTTACCCATAGTAAATTCTAGAGCTCTGTAGAGAAGATGGTGGTCCTAATCAGGAAGCATCATTTCGAGCTCAGCCATTGATATCAGTGCCCAGACGACTACGCACCCTTGGTAAGTACTCATAAAACTACCTTGTGAATTTGGTAATTTTCATTTTCATTCTTTCTAGTAGGTTTTAGAGCCATTTGAATTTTGGGTCAAATTTGAGATTCTAGATCGCACCCTATTGAACCTGTGTTGCATCCAGTTTTTCCTGGATCACACCTGATGGTCCCGGATTCCTACATTGCATCTAGTATTTCCTGGATCGCAGCCAGTTTACCCCATTTTGCTTAAGTTTAGAATATGAAATTAGGGTTCTATCATACCCTACCTTTTAGGATCATACCACATTTTTGGGGTCACATCTGGGATTTTTGGGTTCACACCCAGCATTCCCCATCCATCCTATTTTTTCAGGATCACATCTAGGAAAAGAGATCATACCCTGTATATCTAGGATCACATCTCAGTTTTAGACATAGAATTTTTGTCAATTGTGAACCGTCTTCTTTTTGTCGACCTTGAATCACTTAGCTAATTATGTTCCTACATTTTTTTTATAGATAGAGCACTAATTTGTCTATTTTTGTGTAAAATAGGTTGATTTTGAGCTAGTAGCATTTTGAGGGACATATTCGGGGCATGTTCTTGCCTTGGTTTGACAACTGACAGATGATGAGTGGGACGTACTTGCCTGTGTAGGATTATGATCACTGATTGATTTACCCGATATTGGGGTAAATCATCGATTTACCAGAGGACATGTGGCATATACTACAAGTGCCATTTATGGGCCATGAGGTATATTTTGAAGTGACTTTGGTCATTACTATAGGTGCAGCTTGTCGTTTCTTCTAGGATGCTACTATTTCTTGGAGACACATTTCATGGGATTACATGTGCAATCACTATGATCGTCTATCTATATACTTGGTGGGACTGATTGGTGGCATCCTGATGCCAGATAGAGGATAGCACAAATTTCTTATAGCATGGGTGGATATGCTTAAGTAGATGGTCGTCTCTAGACAAAGATTTGTATGGGGTAGTTGTAGTTTGACCCATATGTATCAGGAGCTTCACGAGATTGTTTATCAGTATACCCAGAGCGTGACTATAGGGATCTTGATTCTGTAGATCTGGGCCTGGGAGCACATCCCAGTGACATGACCCATTGTAGATAGGCGACGAGCACGTGAGAAGCCTTATGTGTATATGTACACAGGTTTGATTTAGCAGCCCCATCTAGGCAAGGTAGAGTACTGGCAGCATCTTTTTGATGATATGAAAAATGTAGTATGGTGGTCATACTTGATTGTGAGGAGTGGGCCTCTGATGGTAGACAGGTTCAATTTTTCTTCTAGAGTAGGTACCCGATCGGATGCACCAGATACGTCATAGAGCATTTCGCACATACCCGTGTATTGAGACAGTTTGGCCGATGCCAGGGCAGGAGTCAGGATGTGACAGTATATGCTCGGATCCATGATGAGACACCATTATGGGGCGCCCAACTAAGGTATGAGATTGTGCATCAGGAGATTAGAGATATGGTCAGAGTTGATTGGGATCTTCAACTTGATGTTGTAGATGCAGGTTGTTCGGATGGATATGTAGCAAAGATGCTTCAGCATCCATTCCCACGGTTTACAATTCAAGAGGAGGCCATTCCTCGTATAGAGGATCCAATAGATTATGATCCTAATGATTGCCCTGCCAGAGGTAGAAGAGGAGCATAGAGAGATAGGGGTGCTAGGGGTAGGGACGAAGGACGATATGGTGGGCGGGATGGTAGGTGAGATGGTAGACATCCTCCTCCAGATGACGGGGATGAGGGTGGAGATGACAGGGGTGGTGGAGCTGTGGGTGGTATGGGAGAGGTGGTCGGTGGTAGTAGAGAGGGTCGGCGCACCCGCTTCAGATTTGTTTCTCCTAGGATGGATCTAGGGCCTTTACTTACAAGGGAGCAATAGAGACAATAGAGACAACAAAGGCAGCAACAGCCACAGGATAGATCACAGGATAGGCCCTCAGGGTAGGATTCTGGCAGGAGTTCTGGTAGGGATGGAGATCCCTTATCTCAATGTGAGCAGGAGTGAGAGAAGCTTAGGGCCAAGATTATTGCATTAGAGGCCAAGCTCACGATAACAAATTCTTTATTGGTAGATAGAGATGCATAGCTTGAGCGGCTTAGAGAAGAGAGAGATACACAGGCTTGTACTGCTATTCACTAGTGTCAGAGAGACACCTATTATTATACTCTTTATCATGCAACGGTACTAGAGGGGTAGAGAGTTGTATCATTTTCACGATTTGTATATCTGGATCCTTCTGAGATCATTCTTTTGTATGATGACACTTTATACATGTATATCTGATTCATCCTATTACTGGGATACTCTGATACTCTTTGTGTAGACTTGTGCCATGTTTTTGATCTATACCATGAATATATATATATATATATATATATATATATATATATATATATATATATCTGATGCAGCTATTTCTGATTTTGACATGTTTCATGTGTTCTATTTTCTTTGATAGATGTTGATGCAAATGTGAATAAATTTATCTTGGTGTTATGATGAGTTAGATTTGTAGATGATGATATCATTTATGCAGTTTTGAATTTATTACTGATATAAATATGCTTCAAACAATACTATGTGAATATGCAAATGTATGTTTTTGAGTTTTTCTTATGCAAGTAAAAATGTATGGATGCACTTAGGATGTAAAAATAAATATAATGCATAAATGCTTTGTTTTTGTATTTTTGTCCTGTCTCATTTTATAAATGCAAAATGTATGCTATCGATGTGCAACAATATGAATATCAGTAATAGTGATTTGATGTGATTAACTTGGATTTAGAAGAAAATTGAAATCATTTTGAGCTCAAATTCCTTATACTTTTATTTCTTTCAAAAATGAATCATACAATCCCTAAATGCAGCTATATGCAGACTCTTAGGACTTGTCACTGATTTCCAGATATTGTATCTTTTTTATCATCATTGGGCTCTTTTCAGAATGGATACCACCTGATAGTACAACCATCACTAATACCCACTGATATTATGAAAGTATGAATACTATTGTGATTAGATGGAATATCGGAAATAGACTTAGGCATCAAGGCATAGAAGCCAGGATAACAAATTAGTCACCTTCCTTTTACTATATCAGAATGTGTGTAAGGTAAGATATTGGACCCTTAATGACCTTGAAAATTTATATCCTTGGGTACATGATGCTTTGAATACCTTAGTGAGAATCTAATTTTTTAGAAAATAGACAAGGAAATTGTTTCAACTTCACCGTAGTTTACACATAACAAAGATCGAGAAATATGCGGCTATCCACTCATGTTGGTAGCTCTTACCATAAACATCCAAGTTAGGTGAAATTTATAGGATTATTTGGAACAATCACCATACGCAAAAAACTAAGAAATCATTATGCCCCCTGTCCTTGCGACTCTTTGTCTTTGCACAGACGTCATGGAGTAACTCAGAAGACATAACAACCATCAATTGAGAATAAATCAAAGAAAACTCACAACTGCTTATATGCCCCTAGTTAAAACATCGTCAGTACATAAAAGAATCATAATCAAACCAAGATCAAATTGTGTTAAAGTAGTATTGAGAAATACTATTGATTCCTTAGTCAAAATGTGGAATTTAAGCAATATGTATTCCATGTCTGTGTATTTTTCCTATTTGCAATCCAATGTAGGTCTGAGGAACACCGTTTAGGTTAGTGCAATGTTTGTGCCATCCTCATTTTGTGAAAGTGGCAGTTTGGTGCAAATATCGAGAAACATTGTGTCACAAGACAAACCATCCTATGACAACCTAGCAGATGCAACCTAACATGCTAGCAAAGATGCCCCCAGTACAGAATGACTTGTTCCTAAGACAAAAATGTAGATAAATCCCAAGCAAGGATAGGATACTTGTAAGGAAACAAAGTCAACTCTTAGCACAGGTGTAATCATGAAGGCCTAGTATCAGCAATGTATTGATAGATAAAGCGAAGAATACAAGTGACACTTGATTGCCAGGTTTTCACCACTTGGAAAAACTTTCTCATTCTTTTTGCTACCAGGATGCCCATATTACCAGGTTGTCATCAAGGCACTTTTCTCTTTTTCAATTTTTTTTCTATTTTTGCTTCTTTTTTGAATGTTTTTGCAGTATCAAGACGCCTTTTTGCCAAGTTTTCACCAAGGATACCTTTTCTTTAGGACTTTTTTCACTATTTTTGGATTTCTTCAGGATCAATTTTATGATTTTTTTGGTATTTTCTGAGATTTTCAATGCATAGGCTCTGCTAGCCAGACATCAAGCATAGAACCACTTCAAATGTAGAGTATTAATGGGATCTGGAAGGACATCTCCCTTAGGTGTAGCTAGCTGATAAGCTCCAGTCCCAAATGTTGCACTGATAACATAAGGTCCCAACCAATTAGGTTCAAACTTTCCTTTATGTTCCCGATTAGGTTGGTTTTTAGGGTTCTCCTTCAGGACGAGATCCCCTACTTGAAATTGTCATGGTTTGGCCTTTTTATTGTATCCTTTGGACATTCATGTTTGGTACACCTTAAGATGATCGAACGCCTATTGTTTGCGCTCATCAAGTAATTCTAGTGCATTCACCCTATCGATGCGGTATTTCTCATCAGTAACAAGACCTTGTAAAGATATGCGCAAAGATGAGATTTCAACCTCAATAGGTAGTACTGCTTCAGCCCCATAGACTAGAGAAAATGGAATGGCTCCAGTTGATGTTCTGATGCTTGTTTTGTAGGCCCATATTGCCAGATTTAGTTGTAAATGCCAGTCTTTGCCAGACTTACTCACAGTTATGTGTAGGATTTTGAGAATATTATTGTTAGATGCCTCAGTATGTCCATTACCTTGAGGATAATAGATTAAGGAGCAATGTTGAGTGATGTGGAACTGTTTGCAAAGGTCATCAATGTCTTGGTTTTTAAATTATCCCCCATTGTCTGTTACAATTGAAGAGGGTGTCCCATACCTACAGATAATGTAGTTCAAGATGAACATAGCCACCTGTTTGCCAGTGGCTTTGATTAGCGGCATGACTTCAACCCACTTCGTGAAATAATCAGTGGCTGTAATGATGAACTTGTGTCCATTTGAAGAATTAGGATATATTTGTCCAACCAAGTCAAAGGCCCACTGCTGAGATGGTTAATGTGTTATAAAAGATATGAGTTCTCTGGAAGGAGCATGGATGAGATTTCCATGTGTTTGGAATTTATGACATGTATTTGAAAATTGAATAGAATATTTTTCCATTGTAGGTCAGTAATAGCCTACTCTGAGCAATTTCTTAGCTAATGAAAAGTCATTTGAATGTGATCTGCATACACCTTTGTGGACTTATTTTAATGCGTGATCTGAATCTTCGTGTTCTAAACATCTAAGAAGTGTACCGTTGAGACCTCATCTATATAAGTTATTAGTTATGAGGACATAACATGATACTGTCCTAATCAAGGATCTTTTTTCATTCCTGGATAGATCATTGGGAATAGTTTGGTCAATTAGGTAAGCAATGATTTTAGCATACTGAGATAGGTCTGAGGTGTTTAAAGCACAAATTACTTGGTATTAAGAGGTATCAAAGGCTGGATAGGATAATTCCTCCACCAAGAATTCATAGCAAAATTGATGCTTCTCTAGTTGTAACATGGATGCCAGTGTAGCCATAGCATCTGCAGCTTTATTCTCTGTTCTAGGTATCTACTGGAACATGATGAAGACAAAGTACTTCTTTAAGTCATCAACCAGTTTCTTGTAGGGTATCAACTTCTCATTTTTCATTTGATAATATCCATTTACTTGGTTGATAATGAGCTGGGAGTCACCATACACGTGTAACTCTATAATCTTCCATTCCATGGAAAGCCTAAGACCGTTACCAATGCTTCATATTCAGAAATGTTATTTATGCATGGAAACATCAATTTTTAGGACTTGGGTATTTTGTAGCCTTGAGGAGTATGAATAGAACCCCTGCTCCAGAGCCTTGTTGCATGAAAGAACCATCAAAGTACATCTTCCACAGATACTCAGTTAAATGCATAATTGTTTCATCAGGGAACTCAATCCTTAAAGGTTCGCCATCTTGGAGTGGTGAATTAGCTAATTGATCTGCGAGGACTTGTCCTTTAATATCCCTCATGTCCACATATTGAATGTCAAATTTATCAGAATGAGGACCCACTTTTCCAGACGTCCTATTAATGTTGTTTTGCTTAGGAGATACTTCAAAGGATCGATCTTGGCAATGAGTCTTACTGTATGTGATAACATGTAATGTCTCAATTTTGTGATGCAAAGAAAACTGCTAAGCACGCTTTCTCAATAATGTTGTAAATGAGTTCATAGGAGACTAGTGTTCTAATGATGTAGTAGATTGCTCTTTATTTCTTAGTTTCATCCTCTTATGCCAGAAATACTCCCAATGATGTGACTGTAGTTGAAATATACAAGAGTAACATCTTTCCATGAATGGGTGCCATAAGAATAGGAGGAGTAGCTAGGTGCTCTTTTAATTCTCTGAAGTTCGCTTCACAATGTTCATCCCATTTGAATGTGACACCTTTGTGTATAAATTTGGTAAAGGGTTGTGCTCTATCCACAAGTTGTGACATGAACCTCCTGAT
The DNA here is from genome assembly GCA_018584345.1 of Thuja plicata. Taxonomy (NCBI): domain Eukaryota; kingdom Viridiplantae; phylum Streptophyta; class Pinopsida; order Cupressales; family Cupressaceae; genus Thuja; species Thuja plicata. The sequence continues at coordinate 55,873 of MU226408.1, read as the reverse complement.
TGATTGAAGTCTCCCTTGTAATGTCCTCATTTGACTAATGTTGCATGGAGGAGTCATTTCTAGTATAGCCTTGACTTTTGCAGGGTCTACCTCAATTCCTTTTGCTGAGACAATAAATCCTAGGAGCTTTCCTGATTGGACCCCAATGGAACATTTCTTGGGATTGAGCTTGAGTTGAATTTGCTCCATACAATCCAATATTTTTCTTAAGTCATCAATATGAGTATTTCTTTATTTCGATTTAGCTGAGGTATCATCTATGTAATCCTGCATGTTTTTATGCATCATATCATGGAATATAGTGGTCATTTCTCTTTGATATGTAGCACCTACATTTTTTAACCCAAATGGCATAACGTTCCAGCAAAAGGTGCCCCATGCGCATGTAAATGCGGTCTTTTCTTGATCTTCAGAAGCAATTTTAATTTGATTATAGCCTGAGAAACCATCCATTAGTGAGTACATTTGGTAGCCTTTTGTGAGGTCTATGATCATATCAATATTAGGGAGTGGGAAGTCATCTTTGGGACATGCCTTGTTTAAGTCTCTAAAGTCTGTACAGATCCTAATAGAGTTATCTGATTTGGATACCGGGACAACATTGGAAATCCATCCTGCGTAAGTGATGACTCTAATGAAGCCAACTTTCAATAATTTTTCTAGCTCAGGTTTTACCAGTAATGCAACATGAGGATGCATCTTTCTGAGTTTTTATTTCACAGGTTTGATCCCAGGGGCTATAGATAAGTGGTGCATTATCAATTCAGGATCCAGTCTAGGAATATCTATGTAAGACCATGCAAAGTTGATATTTTTCTCTCTTAGGAACTCAGTGAATTATGTCTTCTCTTCATCTAACAAATATTGTGCTAGGTGAACAATTTGAGGAACTTCAGTTGTTCCCAAGTTCACTGGTTGTGTTGGTTCTATCAGAACCAAAGATCTTTCTTGAAAGTACTCAAGGAGGATATCAAGAATATCATCCTTTGGCGCCTTTGAGAGGTTTTCACCATCAGATATGTCTTTTTTTTTTAATTTTTTAGAATCTGACACTGCCACAACGTGGTTTTCACTGTCAGTTCTTTTCTTCTTTTTATTTTTCAATTTGTGACTAAGAAACTTGATATCCTCCTATAACATGTTCATGCTCCTTGCATTGGTGGAAGAAGGGTAAGGTTCACAAGCATTTAGACAGAAATCCAAGGTGTAGTCATTAGGGAAGTCAAGGATAGGAGTAGGATTTTTTTTAGTCCAATCAATTAGGTCTTGGTTTATCAAAGAAAAGGAGTCAGACTTTGGGAAGGACAACATCGTGTCAGCCTCAAGACTATTAACTGACATGACATGTTCTGTTAAGTTAATCTCTTCGATGTTTAGATCAATAAGAGTTAGATTGTCATTACTGAAGTCATTGTTAGTTATATGTGGACCAAACTCTAGTGACTCGTCAGTGGAACTTCCATCTTCATCTCTCCATAAAAGGAGGCTCCTTTCTTGTAGCCCCTGAGTTTCCTCTAGGTCTAGGAGAATATAAGTTTCTTCATCAATGAGTGGGGGAAGGAATTCCTCTTCTACTTCAGGATTATCAACACTGATAGGAGAAATTTTAGAATTCTCTTTGTGTGCTGATGGAGCTGTGAACATGTGAATTACATCAATTTCAATGTCCTCCATGGAAACAGATAGCTCATCCCACTCGTAATCATGTGAGTCAGTTACTTCATCATTAGACCTGTTTAATAATTCAGAAATAGTCACCTGATGTACCCTATTAGCCACTTGTAGATCAAAGTGTGGAAAATCAAGGACATATGAAACTGTGACCAACTGCCCCCAGTTAGGATGTGAATCCTGTTGTTGAGGTCTGTCTTTAGTAGCTGTTGTGACCAATGGTACTGCTGGATTATTTTCTATTGTTTCTTGTACCTCTTGAATAGGAGTTTGTGCTAACAAAGGTATGGAAGGTCTTATGGTACTTCAAATCTTGGTACATAGCGCTCTCCTTGATATTTGGGGTTCTCCGTACCAACATGCAATAATCTTTCATAGGACCATTGTTCTAGTTCTATTTCTTCTGTTTCATATTTCCCTTTGTCAGAAACTGGACTATCCCTTGAAGAAGGGTCTGCAAATTTATTATTGAAACCTAGCCCTTTTTATCTTTGGTGTCCCTAAATTCCATGTGTACAGGTTCAATAAGGCCTTTTCCTTTGTTTCCTAAAGGTCCTTTTCCTTTATATCCCATTTGCTTGAACAAATCATATCCTTTTCCATACTTTTCTAGGAATATTTCCACATGTTTTACCTCAACTTCCTTTGGTTCTCCCTTGTAAATCCAGGCCAAGATTGCATGTTCTTCTATGTTATATATAGAGGTGGATGCATTAACCATGCCAATTTCTTTTTGGATTCCTGGTGTCCAAGATGCAGCAGGTGTGAATAATGAGGAAGGTTTTCCATCGGATCTTGGTGATACCAGAAGTTCTGCCAATGATGGGGTCATGTCCAATTTGTATTCTCCCATACATGTTTCTTCAAGTTTTATGTCTTTCCAAAAATTTTCATAACCATGTCTTTGGTAGTCTTAGGAACAATCTAGTTTGAGGCTTCCTTGTTATGTGGGACCATACTACCTTCCTGAATATTGTTGCAAGTATAATTGGCATCTACAGGAATTGTCACTTCAACCCCATTATGTGGGAACTTGATACATTGGTGGAAGGTAGATGGTACAACTTGCATTTCATGGATCCAAGGTCTTCCTAACAGTATGTTGTAAGCCAGGGGTAGATCTAGAACTTGACATATGACACTCCTTTCAACCGGCCCGACTCTGATGGGTAGAACAATAAGACCTTTAGAGGATCTTTCTTCCTCATCATAAGCTTTGATAGTGATTTTTCTTCTAGAATCAATGGTTTGTTCTGAAAGACCCAGTTTCCTTATTAGATTAAGGGTACAAATATTCAATCCTGCACCTCCATCTATCCATACACGTCTAAAATAGGATTTAGGAATGAGGACTTCAATATGAAGGGTTTGGTTATGTGGATGCGTCAATGATTTATCATCTTCTTTAGAAAAGGAGAGGTGATGTGGTGCTGAGATGTGATTAACCATCGCTTGGAATTTGTTTATATCAAGGTCATTTGGCACATTTGCGGTATGTAGGGATTGTTTAAGAATTTCCCTATGCACTGAGGAGATCTTAAGCAACTCAAAAATGGAAATTTGAGCAGAGGTTCATTGTAATTGGTCCACCAAGTTATACTTTGTTGTAGGAATGGTAAGTTTTTGTTTTACTGTTGGTGGATTGGGGATAGTGACAATGGGTACTTTGGAAGTTGTTGGTTTTGATGAGGAATTGGGTCCTTTAATCATGACCTCTGCTTGACTTCAGGTTACCACATTTGATTGGGAAGATGTGTTTTGAACACCTTTGATAGTGACCACATTAATTGATTCAGTTTTAATGTCTAGCATGTTAATCACATTATCATTTTTAGAGTAGGCGTAGTTCACTTCATTTCCTTTTCCTTTGGATGCTTCCCCTTTCTCGTAATTACGGAATGACTTGTTAAATGATGTATGATCTTCATTATTGGTGTGTCCTTCCACTTTTATCTTGCCTCCTTAAATAAGGTCTTGGATAACATGTTTGAGTTGAAGAAAATTGTTAGTCTTGTGTCCTTTATTCTTGTGAAAAACACAATATGAATTGTCATCCCACCACCATGGTTTGACTTCCGGTTCCCATGGTTTGGAATCTAGGATTGTGAGAACTTTGTTGTCTAATAGTGTCTTCAAAATAGTTTCAAGAGGCTCTCCTAAAGGAGTGAATGTTCTTTGAGGCTTGGAAGTCCATGGCCGACCTCTATTATTCTTGTTGTTTTCTATAGGTACGGAGGTTTTTACCTTGGTATCTTTGCTTGCTTGCATGCTATTTGTTACGTTGAACACTTCTGGTTTAGGATTAACATTGGAGGCATCTACTAATCCATCGTTGAGAACATTTTTGTTTTGTTTCCACCATTTAGGTTTGTTGTTGGAGTTGGTATATTTGTTTTCACTTTGTAGGGTGATTTCTCCCTTTTTAACCATGACTTCTTCGATACGGATGACATTCTTGATCATCCTATCGAAGCTAGGGGAGTCTTGCATTTGCAATGTGTAGTTCAACTCAGGTACCAAGTTATTAACAAAGATTTTGATTTTCTCAGATTTGGGAATAGGTCTTGAATACCATGCAAAGATTTTTCTCCGCCTTTATAGAAAGTGTGTAAAAAATTCACCAGTCTTTTGTTTAGTGTTGCACAGATCCATCATAGTCACATCATGTTGTATATTATAGGAGTAATGTTGGATAAATCATTGAATTAACTCCTCAAAATTTTTTACCTTAGGTATAATTTTTGAGAACCACTCCATGGCGTTGCCTCCTAGGATTCCGGGAAATAGCCTCATGAGGTATGTAGGTTCATGCATATATTCTATGCTCAGAGAACAAAATTCTCTTATGTGGTCATGTGGGTTGGTCTTCCCTGTATATTTGTCATATTTTGGTCTTGCCATGTTGGGAGGAAATAGAACCATATTAATACTCTTGTTGAAAGGAAATGGACAAATGGAGTCCAAAGAGTATTTCGTCTTAGGTTTTGCCTTCTCCTGTTTCAGAGTTGCAAGCTCCGTTTGCATCAAGGTTAGTTGTTTGGTGAGAATAGATATAGGAGTTGACACCTCTTTTTCTTTTAGTTCTTCCACATCATAATCCTTAGGTAATTTTACGCCAGTGGATACTATATGGAGAAATTATTTCTCTTTATCTTAGCCAATCATCTTTTCCAACATCTTTTGGAATTTCTTGCTCTGTTTGAGTTTATTGTATTCTTCTTCAGTGATGTCTTCCTCACTACCTGAATCAACCAAAGGATGATCAAAGTGTGGTTCTTCTTCCTCATCGCTATCTTCATATTTTTGGTTTTTATCATTATTGTATTCCTCAAAGGCCTTACTCTATTTGTGGGTGGGTCTTTCCATTTCTGGAGAGTCTAAATCAAACAGGGAACCATAAGATGTTTCTCCTTGCTGAAAGTGTAGTGATATTGGAGGTACTTTCGATTCCTTAGAAGTGTACTTGTTGCGTCTTGTGTTAACCATGTATTTGTATCTCAACTTCATCAAAGTCTCCCGATAGTGTCAAGTAGAGTCTCAAATCATTCAAGTGAGTGTGTCTAGGTAGAGGTGTCATTTGTGTTTTGGTGGAAGTAAATGATTCTAGTGTGAAAGGGTTAGAATGCCTTGATAGTGAGCTAGGAATCAAATTGTTTTGAGAAGTGAATAGACCACACGTATTGAAATTGATTGCGAGAAATTGACAGGTCATGCAAGGTAGACATTTGAAAAAGTGTTTTGACACAGTAATAGGGGGACCAAAAAAGACAATAGGGACAAACTAAAGAGACAAAAGGGTATCCAAATCCACTGAGGTTTTCTGAGAAACTAATCTGTAAGTGCCCACTGTCCTAGATGTGAGCCCTTAGATGGGAGCGAGGAAATATGAGATACGAGCCTCTGATGATCTAAGAAATGAAGGATGTGAGTTTTCTCCCTAAATGCGACATAGTGTTGACCAGATGAGATTCAGGATACCAGATATGATTCAAGATACCACATATGAGCCATGAAATATGAGATACGATTTTATGATGTTTCTATCAGACTTTTGTTAGTTTTATAAAATGTGTGTTGGAAGTTCGTGAAGTTTGTTTGATTGCAGATTGTGTTATGAGACGTACCCATGTGTGTAAAACACATGTACTCTAAGGATTGAATTTTGTTGTTTTTTTGAACGATTTTATCTTGTCAGTGATCTTTCAGACACATCAAACAGATTTACATTATTAGGGGGAACAAACACATTCTTATGCCCTATTTTCTAGGTAGAGGATAAAAATCTTTGCTCATTGACTTAGGTACACACTCAAATGCTAATCAGAATATGGCCATCACCAAGCACACAGTGGCTCCAGTCATGATGCCATATTAGCCGACTCCAAATGCAAGTGAGGGCATGATATGACGAGTGCCTTGGGGCAATTACTTTTTCCTTGCACAAGGATTATCACCCTTTCAGAGATGAATCGGGTAGTTTTGTCTATGAAGTTTTTTATTTATGATGGGGCAATCCATTTGAAACCATCTCCCATAGAATTGTACAAGGAAAAATTGAGGCGTATAGCCCTAAGAGTACTCAAATATGTATAGTCTCCCAAGCAAGATTCAAGTGGCTCCGCTCTACACATACCCAAACATGTTCAAGGAATGATGTCAAAATTCCAGGAACAAAACTGATTCTGTCTTCCAAGGCTTTGACCTACGAGGAAGCAATTATTTATAGTAAGTTGGAAGGATTGGCGTAAAACCTGTCCTCACTTGGGTCATTCCTGGGAGATTTTTTCCTCAACCGGCAGACCCTCTATTGTTAAATAAGCATACAAAGGATTGGCGAGCGTAGGATTTCTAGATTTCTAATTCTTCGAAAGAAGAAGAGCATACTCTCCTAGTCCATGTCATTTTCTCCCAAAACACTTCAATCAAATGTTTATTCCCTTAAGCTTTTTGAACTTTATTTAGATATTCCTAATTTATGAAAACATAGTACATGAAAGCAAAGTTTGATTGTTCAGTTTCCCCAAAATTAGGTGATTTGTTTGTTACATTACTATTTTCCAAAATTTAGACAATAAATTTGTTCAGTTATCCCACAAAATTTTAATGCTTTGTGTTGTTCAATTACTTTCCCAAAATGAAATTAAACAATGAGTTTGTTTGCCTTGTTCAGTTACTCCCTTTTCTTTTCAAGTTTTAAATCAATGTTTGATTTTATGATTTTCCTTTAAAGGAAAAGAGCATACTTATCTAATTGATTTAACAAATGAGAAGAAAATGTGTTCTTAGTTTGAAAGACAAAAATGAAATGGAGGTCAAGATAAGGGGATGACAACCTGAAAAACCACAAGTCAGTATTCTTTTTCCCACTCTTTCAGCTCTGATAGTAATCTGCAAACACAAGTTAGGCTGTTCAAAATATCAAAATCACAACTGATCAAAATGTTAGAGGTTAGGCAATGGAATATGCAAAGTTTTTAACCAGATACGATCCTAGAAATCTAGGATGCGATGCAATATACCAGATATGATCTTTTTTTACCAGATACGACAGAGTGTGACCAGATGCGAGCCTGTACCAAAAATGAGCTAGGAATTCTAGGAGGTGATTTCTAAAATACAAGATGCGAGCCTAGATTCTGCGATGCGATGATTCCTCCCAGATATGAGCTTTTAGGACCAAAAATGACTTTGCTCCTGAAAACTAGGAAGATAAATTAGTGAAAAATGGATGCAAAATGAGGCAAAGTTAGAAATCAAGCCCCACGGTGGGTGCCAAAAATGTGTGTGTGAATTAGTGCACCTATTTTCTATAACATGACACTTCAATAGATCATTATATTGTGCGTGTGTATTCAGGAACCTATTGAAAATAACACAAACACTCAATAGGTCATTATATTAGTCCAAAAGGGTTAGAAAAGCATGTAAAACCCACTAAAACTGACCTATTGCCTTCTAACTAGAAAGAGTGTAATTCATAACATACTAGCCCTCAGAATATGCTATAAATCAGTGACCAATACTATTCTAGCATGAAGGATTTAATCCAAATTTAAGCTAAAAAGATGAAAAAGCATGTAATCTAGCTTTAAAAGATGAAAATAAAACAATGAACTAGCATGAGATAATAAGTGAAATGCAAATCTAGGATGAATCCAACAGCATAACAATGTGATTTTATCTAATTGTGAAGGCTTATTTGCTCTCAAAATAGGCTTCTATTTATAGAAGAATGGGAGAGAGAGAGGGGGGGGACAAGGTTCATTTATGAATTAGGAGACTCATAAATGAATATGTAAGAGCCATTAATGCCC
>MU226408.1:12733-24694 GCA_018584345.1 Thuja plicata | reverse complement strand
AATTCTAGCCAGGCCCATTCCCAAGAACGCCCACTGTCTGCAAACCTCAGAGAGCGGGTCTCTGTTGTGCTAGTGCCCATAATACATATGAAGTCATGTGGAACCTCGATGTTCGGCTGACATTATTTAGCTTAAAGTCCATATGGTTAGTCGCCCAGTCAAAGGTATGTCCATGAGTGGTGATGCAGTATAAGAAATAATACATCCATACCAAAAATTCCCTAGCACGGGGTTCCCCGAAGAGCCTACACAAAAAGATGATCCCCGCTTGTACACATTCCTTGAAATCTCTGTGGGGGATCTCCAGCTTCATTTTCTTGTAGTCCCTCCTCGGGGACTTCAACCAGTGAGAATTGAGATGCTGCCAGGCAGGATGGGGAACCTTCTCAAACTCCTTCAATGATGAAAATCGGGAGATAACAGTAGCATTTCTAAACTAGGGGATCCCTAGTCCCGAAGCAAAGGTGGCAATATCAAGAGTTACAATGGTTGCTGGGTAATTCAGTGGGAGGGAAGCAACAAGCAAAACAACCTGGGTGGTTGCATTGTAGTACGTTTCCAGGTGGAGAACTAGCTCTGGTGCCTACACTGAGCAGGGGAAACATGCAGCTTTGATAATGTCAGAGGTGGCCATGTTCTTTTCCATGTCATCCTTGGAAGATTGTTGTTGATACATTATTCGGACAAGGCTCTGTAGTTCTACCCATGATCCGGCCTCTATGTCGGTGATATCCTTAAGTTTGGAATCCACTTTGGATCCCACAAGGACACCTTCCCTCGGGTATTTGGATGTCAACAGGAGCTTGGCCAGCATTTTCTCTGCCTTTGTCTTAGTGGCCACCCGAGTGGAGGTGGTCGGAAGTTTCAGACTTCTAGGAGGAGTTGTTACTTCAGACATTGTTTGTTGGATGATCTGCAACCTACAATACCGGATAACCGTTAATACATGTGATAAAATATAAAGTAATTTTACGGACTCCGGAGAGTTCACCATAATTTTGCACTTGTTGTCAAAAGATGTTAGCCCACATCAAATCCTAGAAATATAACAATTAACAATTTACATGGAATTTGGTCGACACTCGGGGGTTCCAGGGATTTTGGTCTATGCAACAATAGGATGAAGGCCTAGGGACCATCAACATCCAAAATCTAGAGAAACTAGTCATTATCGAAGTGATCGAGCAGTGAGCCGTACTAGGATGACATAGGTTGTCACATGGTCATGCAATAAATGACGTAATGACATTAATGGTGACAGATGTCTGGACATGAATGAATTGAATGCCAGATGGGACGGTTTTGAATGCTCATGCATAGGGGAGTTTAATCCCGCCATCAATGATGAAATGATAGAGGAGAGAGAAAACCGCCATGGCTCGAACAAGCGAGGTGTCGAGTTTGAACTAGGCGGACACCAGGTGGGCAAGCTTGAAACTTTAGGGTTCAATAATGTGGAGAGCACGGCGAGATCGCCATAGGAAGGGTCGTATATGACAATATACAGACCAAATTTACACGAGAAGCTGAAGAATGACGAAACTTACAGGAAATGACCCTATCCTACAGACTATTTATAATTTACAGAGAAATTACAACAATTTACACAAAAATTACAACTACTCACAGAACTTGCAAGAATTTACAATATTTATAGGAAAATACAGCACGAGGAAGACCGACAACCTTCCTACGGAGCCATCCCACCAACAGGAGGCGACGACAAACCAGAAGACAAAGCAAACAAAAAAAATGAAGACAAGACCAGAAAAGAAAGATCGAAGCGAAACAAAAGAAAAATAGGAAGAAGCCGAAGGGCCTACCTTGAAACCAGGAAACACGGGAGAAGGAGCATGGGAGGTGCTCTACAAACCATAAAACTTCACGGACCACAAACACCGAAAACCTTGTAGGAAAGCTGAAAGGGTGCACAAGCTTGAATACCAACTTCATTGCCAAACACTATTAAACCTCTCAAAGAAAATCACACTTAGCACAAATTCGCTCTTAATCGCTCTTAATTCGCACTGGGTAATTTGTTCACGGTAAATGTAAAAATGACAAGTTAAAATTTATTTATACCCTTAGGGTGAAAACGTACCGCTTCCTTCTGCAAGTCCCAAGAAAAGGCAAACCTTCGGACTCTGGGCCCGGGGATCCCATGCAACCACACCCTCTAACAAAAGAGGAAGTAACGAAAAAGAATCCTGGAGTCCGGAATCCCACTGGCACAAAGAAACAAAAACACTCCGGGATCGGGTCCCGGAGGGAGAGAAACCAAAAAGAAAAGAAAACAACGACCCCGCAGAAGCAAAGGCCGGAAGAAAACAAAAGAAAAAGGAACAAAGGCAAAAGCGAAAAGGGGGACCCAACATTTTTCCAACAAAATGTAGGGACAGGTATGCAGGGCATAACACTTTCCTAGCTTCAAGGTGAGTTCTCTCTTTCTATTAAATTCTCTTGTACTTACTTCCATAGATCAGATTTACATTTACATCTACATATCATTGTCATCTTTATCATAAGGAATCCACAAAAACCCCACATTTTGTGGATCGTGAATATGTACCCTTACTCTTTTGGTTGTGCTAATCGGATTCACTTTGTTGGGAGTTTTATATTCCAATGTATGTAGAACTTGGTGGTCTACCATTGATCACCATTTTCCACATCACACTTGGATGTAGAATAAAAATAATGACCCATCTTTCCATTCAACATATTGAGAATTGAGTTTAAGGCTAAGGTATTGATTAAATCCTAAAACATGCTACATTAATTGACACTAAATGAATGCATAATATAGAAGGGTAACAATAAAAATATCATTCTTTCACTTTTTGGTCTATGAAAATTGTTTCTTATTTTTACTTTTCTCAATTATAACAAGCATATTAGTAAGGATTTGAAGATAACACTAACTTGTGACATTTTAAAAAAAAGCAAAAGTGGACTGGCCACTGTATATATTATTTATAAATTATAAAATGGTTCGAAGGCTCATCCGGGAAAGAACCAGGAAGAAAACCCATAATCCCCGTCCATTACATAAGATCATTACAATGTATCCTATAGACCTACTAGTCAACAAAGACAATAATATATTTCTACAACCATCCCAAAAACTAAAATAGCTATGACCAAACATTAGCATTTTGACTGAACTACTCGTGCCTATTTAGCTTTCAAAGTTAATTACATCGAGGTTAAAATCTTACAATTAACTATTATTGTGCCCATCACCCGAGCCTATTTTGGAACCAATCAATATTGCAACATCAACAATAAAACACTGCCCTGAATGTCATACTCATTTGTCCATGAAGCACACAAAATTGGCTCAATAACCAGTAGCCTAGATTTCATATTTCACTGTGGATTAAGACCATTGTTTCATCCCGCCCTACACCAAAAATCACGATCTTGAGGGAGAGAAAAAACCTTTACACACCAAAAAGTTATCGACCGAGAGTTACTCTTCCATGGCAGAAGGGTCCCTTGGAGTAAACTCGGGATGTAAGCATGGGGACCATCCAGCAGCTCCNCCTAGATTTCATATTTCACTGTGGATTAAGACCATTGTTTCATCCCGCCCTACACCAAAAATCACGATCTTGAGGGAGAGAAAAAGCCTTTACACACCAAAAAGTTATCGACCGAGAGTTACTCTTCCATGGCAGAAGGGTCCCTTGGAGTAAACTCGGGATGTAAGCATGGGGACCATCCAGCAGCTCCGGCCTCCCAACCTGAGTGATGAGCATCCTGCGACTTGATTCCCCAACCCAAATTACTAGTATCCCCGCCGCTATGAAACCCAGACAGTGAATTAGAACCCCAGACAACATTATCTGTTTGAGGCATGTTTGAACCAGGGGTTGCAATGCCAGCCAGTTGAATGTATAGGTCTGGAACAATAGGTGTATTATGAAGAGACTGCGACGGGGTGTGAAAGGATGAGCCCGCTCCTAGCATTATTGGAATATTTGGAACCTTCAACAAAACTAATATGGCATACACAACCTATTTGGTCCTCTCCTCCAGCTCTTGCCCTAATGTTCAACCCACATAGTGCAGAGAAATTTTCACATATCGGAAGCTCTGTTTCTCCAGAGAACGCTTGATACTATCATAAATGACCATATATTCATGTTTGTTGAGGAGAAGATGTCACAGAAAGAGTTCCCCAACAAATGCTTGACCATTCCAAATGTCTTACTTCTACATGGCTCTTTTTAATCACTTGTGACATTTGTTATGTCAAATTTTATTTATAATATTTTTGAAACTAGAAAATAATTTCTCTTATAAATATTTTTAATAAAATATTTCTTATAATTTCTACTATTTTCAATGATTGATATTTCTATCATATATAACTTGAACTAGAAACTAGTATATCTATTTTAATATATCTAGATAAAGTACACTAAGATATATCCCTCTTAGACATCTATTTGATAGAAATATGCACATAGAAAAAACTAGGTACCTTGAGAAGGAAATATCTTGACATAATTTATCTAATATATTAACATAGATACGTGCAACACAATAGGGAATACATATATTTTATTAATATATTAAAAACTCTATATCTAAAACTAAAATATATTATATAATATTAATTTATAATGTAGATAAGACCCTAATGTTGTCTTTGACTTTAATGTACAACAATGTATCAATGTAGTCTACTTCTTTGTCATTGCTCAACCAAGGTCTATATTTGTATTTTTCATTTAATTGTGAAGTGCAAGAACAAGCAATCAATGACACCAAGTTGTGTGCAAGGTTAGAATTTCACCAAAGATTATAATCATTTCTTTTTATGAGATTAAAAAAACATAATGATAACAAAAATGAGTTTAAATAGACATTTACATGTTGTCTATACAAAATTGTAGCTAATAAAAAAAAAGTTGAAAATATTAAATGGTTAACTTACTTTAAAAAATTAGAAAGTTGCAACTATTAACTAAATGAAAAGATGCAACTATTAAATCATTCTTATTTAAAAAAAAAAAAAAGAAAGTTGAACTATAAAATCATATTGACATATTGATAGATTACAACTCGAAATGGAAACATTCCATGTTATATGTTGTATGTTTTATTGACTACTAACTTTTCACTGATATAATTTATCTTCTCATATAATCCAATATTTCAATAATTTCTATAAATACATCATCATCAATTATAATTTACAAACTTTTTTAAGTAGAAAATACCTTTTCATAATTTAAAACCTACATCTTCACTCCCAAATTCAATCATAAAACTACTCAACAATTTCATCTATAATTCTTAATCACTTATGTCACCTAGAATCATCTAAAAAGAATCATATTATTAAAGACTTAAACCAAAGTTTAACAAAAACTTACCCACCTAAGTTGATTCATTATTACCTTATCCCATCAAATCAACTAGTTTGTACTCATGTCAAAGGACGATTGGGCACTACTCGCCTTCCAATGACTAGTCACCCCCTCATTGAACTCCACTACTTTTGTCCTTTCATTGAGTTTATCTACTCTTTCAAAAGTTACTTTCTCCATTTGCATTTTCTATTGCTTAAAATTTGACAACTCTATAATTGTTTGTTTAATAGTACAGATTGCCATTATTTTTTCAAAATGTAGGTCAACTACTTACCACTAAATCTTCTATCCCCAAATTTAAAATAAATTATTCAATAGATTCTCGAATTAATGATACTAGATTTCCACTACATCTTGTATCTGCAAATTAATATAAATTATTCAATATACTCTTCAAAGAATAAAGAGAAGCCAGCCTTTTTTCCACTAGAATTTTGTTTCCCTCTGAATATGTAAAGGAGCATGATTATTACATGCCATGCTTTACTGTAAACGTCAAATCGTAGGACTCAAAATTCAATGCGAGTCGATATTTATTATCTTATTTCATTCTCCAAGTCAAGGCGATTGAAAAATTAGGGCATGCCTGGGACGATTCAGTGCCCAAGTCAACAACGAGATGCGTCATTCCCGAATTCCTTTTCTTCTTGCGTTCAAACAAGAATTGATCAGTACCAGTCAATATGATTCACCACCGAAGGCCATATTTCAAGATTGTAGATTATTACTAAGATTAACCCATTACGGTTTCACTTTTCAACAGATTTTATGAACTTCGAATTAGCGACTTAAATGAATTCAATCGATTGATGAGAGTACAAGTCAAGTTTTCCCACACGAAAGTCCCTTTCATTATTTGCAAATGTTTCAGGACCAGCCATTATCTGGTGGGTACAAATTCATGTTTATCTCTGTTATTACTTCACTTTTCTGGTGTCTTCAGCATGAGGTTCTTTTCGCCCTGCGCTATTTTCCTGCACTTCACAGCCTGCCTCGCGGCTTCTTATGGAGATTGTCACAGCCCTAAGTTTGATTGCGCGGGTATAAATATGTGGTACCCTTTTGGGGTTCTGAACCAGGGCTGTGGTCTTCTGGGCTTTCAAGTGAAGTGTGAAGGGAACCCTCAGTTACATGTTCACAGAAATGACTACAGGATACTTAATGCTTCTTCGATCTCTCAAAGAAGGATTACCATTGTTAACCAGAAGCTTTTTGAAGCCTGCGGTTTGGACCCGGATGTCTATGATGATCTCAACAACTCTCATTTTCTTGTTTCCCATCGGAATTCCAATATTACAGAACTTCGAGACTGTGGGAAGAATCCTCCCAAGGGAATTGTTAAGCTCAACTGCAATGGCAGTGGTGAATATGAGGGGTGGTATTTGGGGCTTGGTATTGAAAAGCCTGGGCTTTGCACCGAAGTCTACCGAGTCCCTGTTTTGGAAAAACCTAAAACGGTGCCTAAAAATAGTTCGCAGTTTTTACAGCTTATACGGAGAGGATTCCAGGTAGAATGGCAGGATCCTAAAATCATCTCTCCAGATTGTGGCAGCTGTGAGGCAACAAACGGGATATGTGGTTATTATCCCTTTACTGAATCTTTCTGCTGCTACTGCCCAAATGGGAAGACACATCTTTCTAATTGCTCTGATGGTAAGTTAAATTTATCTCTTTTTAAGTTTCAGTTAGTGTATAGATGCATTCTGGGCATTGCAGGTTACAATTGATGTTAAATTCTAATAACCTCGTTTCAATCTTTCCATCCCTGAAGACGATGCAGCGGGAAGATCCCAAGCCTCCGATTCTATTTGTCATACCATGCAAATAATAGATAGCCTGAAAATTCAATTTTAGGTGCTCCTTACAATCCTCCTGCAACCATTCCGTTCTTACTATCAACAGCACCTTTAGTAAATACAGCCTCTGAACTTTTTGCACTCCTATCAAAACCACTTTATACTGAACAAAGTTAGAAGGCGGTCTAAACCATTTCAGATATTGTAGCTTTAGTCCAATATCATAGTAATGCCATTTTGGCTTCTCTGTAACCCCATTCTGGGCTGCCCCTGATTTAGTATAAGGAACCTTATAACTTACTCCTTAGTCCTTACTAAATAAAAGGGCTTTCCAATTATTCCATCTGCCTTTCTTCATTGGAAGATTGGAAGAGAGTTTATTCCGGATTCAATTGACATTGGTAGTCCAGCAATTTTATTATAGGAGATTTCCTCACAGGTATTGCTGTCCTGTGTAGAGTAGGCGAAATCTCACATAGAAATTTTTTTGTAAACTTGTTATGAGAGCTTTCCTTCCATCAATTCCTTCTTGCTATTTTCAAAGTGGGCTAACCTCTCAGATAGAGTAAATCCAAACAAAGTTAGGAAGGGAAGTGAAATCTAAAAAACATTTTGTATCAAGATTAGGTTAAATCTTACATATATAGAATAACATTTTGTACCAATATTAGGTTAAATCTTACATAAATAGAATAACATTTTGTACCAAGATCAGGTTAAATCTCACATAAATAAAATAACATTTTGCGCGAAGACAGTACCAGTAACATTACTTTGCATCTTGGCCATTGGTTTGTTAGATTAAAGTTACCTATTGATTTCTTCTGGTTTTTGAAGATGTTATTTATTAATTCTTTTCGTTGTGAGCAGGTAAAGGAGTGGGCGATCCATATCACCGTAAGGCAAGGAAATCCATCAGTCCCGGCGCAATAATAGGTAAGAGATGTTCATTTGATTTCACAATGTGTATGTTATTTGCTCACGTAACCCTGTAGTGTTCACTAAATTACAAAATAATTTCATAACAGATGTATCATTTGCATCATTTCTGTGAGCAAGTGAGCTACCATTTGCTTTAAACATCTGTTTGTGGAGATATAAAACCACTTGTTTAGTGACAAGTAAATCTTAATCTTCTTTCCTGTAATAACCGGCTTAATGGCTGAACAGAACAGAGATAGAGTTTTACTTATTTTTAATTAGGCATTCGAGATTTTGTGGTCATCCATCTTCAGGATGACTGAAAAATAATGCATTAAAGATTTTAGAGGCTTATATTACTTAATCGATTTCCTTAACGCATTTTTAGTTCAGATTGGACTTAGCAGGTCCATTTCAGGCTTGGATTTGGACATAAATTTGATAAAGCTTTGTATATTAATCCAGTAATCTAGTTCAAATTATACCCCTTCAGTTCTTGTTCAAATTACAATAAATGGCATAGAAGAAGTTCGATCATGTAGATACCAAATTGAGTTTAAAAATAATAATAATAATATGACAAAGCTCAGTCAAAATTTGACCAAACAATGTTAAATCCCCCATGATCCAAATCCTGTTTTTGTTTTGTTGATGGTTTAGAATTAAAATTTAGATTATCCATTCGAGGGAAAGAGATGCAGCTTGCCAACTTTAATCTATTTTCTCTATGGTTGGGTGCATTATATAACGCTCCTCTGTTTTTTGTTTTAATTTTACCCTGCCCTTGTTTCAAGCTGTGAACAGTTAGTCCAGCACACTCGTGCATCAAAATTTTCTTCTGTATATTTAAATAATTATTTTGATCCCGATTCTATTGGTTCGGCAAGCCATAACTTTATACACTTTGTTTATTTAAGTCCACTTTCCCTCTCCGTCATTACGAAACTTTGAATGTTTAAACAGCTTAATTGGCTCGTCTGTTTTTTTCCCCTGCCCCTGTTTCAAACTGTGAACAGATATAACCTACATTACTCTTGCATCGAAATTTTCTTCCTGAGTATATAAACCTTTTGTGTAGGGGAATTGTATTGATTACGATTCTAATCAATTTTCCTTAGTATTTCATTGGAATATAATTTGAATTATATTGATCGTGATTCTAATCGATTTTTTTTATATTTTCTTTCATCATGATGAAAGATCAAGAAATGTGATTCAAAATTCTGAAATACAATCAAATCCAATAACAATATTTACATAGATTGTGGAAGTCTATTAACATTAGACCATAATATCAAATCCAATAACAACAAATGAATATTTACATAGATTGTGGAAGTCTAATAACATTAGACCATAATTTTTTTCATTATGCTTCATTAAGATCACATTCCCTGTTCATTGCAGGTGGTTGTATTGGAGTTCTTGGAGTGATTGCAGCATTAGTGATGATACTAGTATTGTACCTAAGATCAAAGCCAAAGCGGAAGACAGAGTACCATGGATTCTGCAAGGAAAGAGGTCACAGCACAGAAGCAGGGCGTAAGATAGGGTTCCTCCCAATTTTCTCCTATCACGAACTTGAACAAGCCACAAATTTTTTCAGCGAGGAAAGCCAGCTAGGAAACGGAGGTTGCGGATCAGTTTATCTGGGCTGCCTGAAAGATGGGAGAAGTGTAGCAGTAAAGAGACTTTACGAGGACAACAGCAGAAGGGTCGAACAGTTCCTTAATGAAATAGAGATCCTCTCATCACTCCATCACCAAAATCTCGTGAGGCTGTTCGGCTGTACCTGTCCAAACAGTCGAGATTTATTACTAGTCTACGAATATATCCCCAATGGTACCCTGGCAGATCACCTGCACGGGGAAAGGAAGCGCCCGGGGGGCTTAAGCTGGGGAACCCGCTTAAACATTGCCGTTGAAACCGCACAAGCATTGGCCTTTCTCCACTGCTTTGACCCGCCAATTTTCCACAGAGACGTCAAATCCGCTAACATTCTTCTGGACGAGAATTTCAAAGCCAAGCTCTCAGATTTTGGTCTGTCCAAGCTGGCGTCTGTGAATGTCAGCCACGTCACCACAGCGCCACATGGCACGCCTGGGTATGTTGATCCGGAATACCACCAGTCCTTTCAGCTGACGGAGAAATCGGACGTGTACAGCTTCGGTGTGGTGTTGATGGAGATCATTTCTGCACAAATGGCAGTGGATGTGAGTCGGAATAGAAGAGAAATCAGTCTGGCTCATTTGGCGGTAGCGAAGATTCAGGTGGGAGCATTGGATGAGTTGGTGGATCCTGATCTGGACATTAAAATGAATTATGAGGTAAAGGGAATGGTGAACGCAGTTGCTGAGCTGGCGTACGAGTGCCTGGCAATTGAGCGGGACGATAGACCTGACATGAGACAGGTTGTTTTCCGGCTTGAGCAAATAAGAAACTTGGGACAGGAAAGTGAGAGCTTGAATAGCATTACTGTTTCATAGGACCGAGGGCGGGGGGGAAACACAAGAAGGAAACAGTGACCGGCGGGATGCAGGCCGACCGGAATTTTTAACGGTTCCCGGCACTCGTGCGCAGACACCGTATTTCCAGATTATTGGAAAGGGAGTCCACTCCCACTTGTAATTGTCGGTCGCAAAGTATTAAATTATTTTAATTGGCCTTTTATAGCAAAATATTTGCGGCCGTGCGCCGGCGGCGGATTCTATTTTCCTTTTACCCTTTCGTCATTTCATACGGTGAAGTAAGGATTCCTTCGTCACCGGTCCACGTGGCAGAGGTAGTGTGGACGACCACTGCCTAGTTTTTGATGGCGGTATTTAGATGGTTTAGATGAAAAATATAATAATAATTATAATTTTTCATAAGATTGTGGAGATCTCTTGGATAAACCATCAAAATTTGAATAGAATTATACACAGTTTTTTAATTTATATATTTAATTTTTTTTTTTTGTAAAGTGTTATGTTCCTGTCGTAAGTTATGTCAGTAATGTAGTCCATTTATATTTAGAGAAATTTGTATTTTTGAATGATAGATTGTACGTTGAACTATGTTTGTGTATAAAAGTTTAGTTTGGAGTTTGTAAATGTTATAGAATATTGCGTGATGTAATTTGAATAAAGTGTATAGTATTGCTTGATTGTTCATCCAGGTAGTAATCGATGTATGGGATGGAATTTTTCATAGTAATGTTTAGGTTAGTATATGTGGTAATTGATGTATGGGATGAGGTTTTTTTTGGTAGTAAGTTGTTGAATTTGTTATTTTGGATTTGATATAGGAGAAATTTATTGTTGTTGGTTTGTATGTTTGTTGTAAAATAAATAATTAAAATAGTCAGAGTATCTTGATTCATAATTGAGTTGTTTAGTTTGAGTAGTTATAATAGATTGCAATTTAAAGGAATTGTTGAAATGTTGTGAGAAGAGTATGATGAAATGTTATGTTGGAGCGAGGAAGATTAATTTTCAATGGTGTGAAATTGAGAACGAAATGATAAAGTATATGAAACTAAAATGTTTATAAATTTGTTGTACTATTTTATTAGAGTGTGTAAAGGTCATGGAACATTGTCTATGAAATGTATAGTGTATGAGAATTAGAAAACATTTAAAATTTAAATTATTTCAAATTCTTTGCTTTTGAATAGGAAAGGATAATAGGATAGTGTGTGTGTTAAATATGGTGTTTATTTTCAATTAGAAGATGGTGAAATTTTCTATTGTTTGAAAATGAATTAATTTAAATACTGGTGCATAACAATGTTATGTATATTCATTTATCTTATTTTTCATGTGCGGGGAGAATGTGTAGTAATAATTTAGTTCATGGACTTGTAATTATATATATATATA
>MU226407.1:13290-24466 GCA_018584345.1 Thuja plicata | reverse complement strand
AAAAGTGCAGATAAAGAGGATATTTGGATCAAGAATGAGCATGGGATCTATGTCCCACATCCTGTCAAATGTTCATAAGTTTCTCTCGTGGAACATTTTCTTCTCACCAGGGGTGTCTGACGTAGGAGTATCCTTGGGTCGTTGGCAATCTTGCATCGCCAAAAAATATTTCCCTTTCAATTTGTTCTTAGTTTTGTTTCAGTTAGCAATTTTGTGTTTCTTGCTTTGTTCCTTGGTTTTTGATCATTTGTTGCTGCGAACCTGAAGGTTTGTTCTGGACATCATGTTTTACATGTGTCTGGGTTCGCACCTCATTTGGTTACTTCGCTATGGAGATATTAAAGGTTCTTGGTTAGTTTTGTGTGTTCTCCATGTTCTAACGGTCAGTTAAGGTTTTCTGATCTCGTGAAATATTTTCCCGATCGACAAAGCTTGGTGACTCAACTCCCGATGTTCTTGGATCTTTGGCTGACATCTCTTTTGGATCGCACGTCATTTCTACATCTTGGCATTGAGATCTTTATGATTTGGGTCCTGATCTAGATTGTTGTATTACGTTTTCTTATTCTTGGAAGATGTAATTGATCTGGCTGAATTATGAGTTGCAAAGGCTCTATATATTGAGGCTCTAGATCTTTGTTTGAGGAGTTCTCAGGAAGATAACCTTGGAAGGTTAGCATTAGGGTTTAAATCTAGATTTATGTTGTAATCAGGCGTGTATGCCGAAGGTTTGTAATCTGCATGTTGCAGGCCAATGTGATGTAAATATCTGATTCCATGATAATGCGAAGATCTGTTATAGCATGCTAATTGTCTATTCTTGTTTTTGAGTTGGTTGTTTCCGCTGTGTTCACTCTTGCTGCATGGTTGGAACATCTCCAGTGGGGAAACTTTGGCCATGACTGCGTCAGTTTGATTTCCCAACGTGAATTTCAACAAATGTTTGACAAAAGTTCATGACTGGAATAGTATAAAACTGATTTTTCCCTAACCCAAAATGCACCGTGTAAACAAAATGAAAATGCTAAACAACAGATATAAGATAGATCTTGTCAATTAAGCATACTCTTATCTGTTCTGCAGAATAACACTGTTAAGAAATTATGACAGCAGCACAAGAATGATTCTAATAACAAGATACGCATTAAATACTGGCCTGTGATCTGTTAACAATGCTGGAATGTGCCCAGGATTAACACAGCAATCTGAAAAATCAAAAAAAAACTGCCTTGCCATTATAGAGAAGCATAAAGATGACTTTAGCTGAAATTCACCATGCAATACTCTGCAAATTGTAAGGATAGATCTGTGAATCCAGAAATGGATGACAAAGCAACTCAAAATGAGTCAAGAAGCTGACAATGACGCAAACTTCACCAAATAAGATAACACCTCAACTTCATCCTGTTTCTAACTTCCTCAAAGGCTAGGCCAATTTAGGACTCTAACTTTCTCCAAAGGAAATTAATTCCTTCTATACTTCTAAGTGTAGTCCCAAATGGACGTCCAGCTTCAAGGATGCCAAACTTCCATTGCAATGGAGGGCTATGACTCCAAACCTTGATAAAAGCAGAAAACTCGTTTAAACAGCCATTGACTGCACTTAAGAAACTGCAATTGATTGCATTAAGACAAAGCTAAGAACATAGTGTATGTACATTCTATCTTGCATCTCCTTTCACACAAATAAAGTGGGTACAAGTAAGGGGATACAAGGAAGTGGGATATCAAGCCATAGCATACTAACTTGGATATTTCAGCTTCCCATCTTACTACACCTCATGTTGAGGACAAAACAACTAGCAAGCATGAAAGTGCTAGTTCTAGTGCCAATGGCACTGTTTGTGGTTCTTCTAATAAATCAATACCTGCATCATATAATATGGATGGTGATGATGATTTTTGAAGACCCATATGACATTGATGTCTGATCAGTGATGGATGATTGTTGACACTTGGCATTATTATTTTTAATTTTAATATATGTCATGACATTTGAGTTTGACCGATTGACATTGCAGTATTTTTAGCTTTTATGGATGTCTTGTTTATTATATAATGCTATGTTGTATTCTGCACTTAATTACTACTGCAAATATTTATTTATTTCTGATTTTTGTATAGTTTTGCATGGATGAACGCAACCCCTAAAACATTTTTAACTCGGCCCACAAATCTGAACCCAGAACCGATCCCAAGACTGGTGAATTAGATTTCAAACATAAATTGACCATGATGTCAAAAAATGAGAAGTTATTAACTTCGTATTAACACATCCATAAAGATAACATATAAATATTACCTTTAGTCTACAATATATCATAGAGAAAGGGTGCAAACACAAATTCAAGTAATCAAAAAGAGAATGAATTTCTCCCTATCATGGCCTCATTCAACAATTTCAAGGAATCATGTATCTGTACAGAAAAATTGCACACTCAAAGTGTTTCAAACATCTATCACTTAATTGTGCTATTCCAATCAACAAGAAGAATTCGTAGGGGCCACAAGTCCTATTATGCATGGAACGAATTCTCATTAACTTTGGAGCTGCAAGAATGAATAGTGAATACATCTCAATCAGCACATTCAGAAGCAAGTGGTTATATATTTACAGTATTTTTAGAACATGTACAGTACCATGCTGAACAACCATTCCTAAACTAAAAACCTTTTTTTAGATATTTTGTGCTATGAAACTATGTTAACAGTGCTGTGAAAGTTGTTATTTCTCTACAAGAAGACACCAAGACTGATACAAAACAGTCTTCTTTCAGGGCTATAATTTCATATTATAGCACACATTTGTATATCCAGCATCTATGAACTCTAATACTTAGATTTTCCACACTATTTCAAGATCTAGAAACTGTCAAGGTCCACAATTTCCTACCATATTCTCCATATCTTGCTTATTGAAAAAGAAAAAAATCTTATTCTTGAATCATTTGTTTAAAACAACTAAGGCAACAAACACTCAACTATACATTCATCTTGATTTTGCAATTGGATGACTTCTTTCATGACATATCAATATTCAAAGGAAATTTTTAATATTTACCATTCAGTCTTTACATTCTCTTGATCATTGGAAATCATTAAAAAATTGCTCTTCATCATGGTATTTCAAAGGAAATAATCCTTATCATGTACTGCTGGTTTTCTTTTATGCTATGAAAATTATATTAAGCCCAAAATCATAAAAAACAAATCTCAGAGTCAAAACAGATGTGAAATAGATGGTGTGTGTAATTTCAATCAGCAGTTTGCAATTGCAAAACAAAAAAAAAAAAAAGTATCAGATGTTCAAGACATTTCTCTTAGCTTTCCCAAATCATGGCAAGGTAATTACCTAGGAAATCAAATGCAAAATCCGATGACAAAGAACCAATGTTTTTCCCGATCCCTAGAAAACAATATAAATACTTTAGTAACTTACATATTAAAGAAATATGAATCTTGAAACTATCAACAATTAGGACGTAATCAAATGGAAGTAGTTTTATTCACATTTACAAATATAAGAAGATAATATATGGAGCATCAATTTGGAAAACAAATCCAAAACACTATTTCATTTCTTTCCCTAAAATCAATGACCCTGATACAATTGTCAATTAAAATTTAAACTAACTTATTAACTGCACAATCATGTAAATTCAAACACTAAGAAAATCAAATTGTACCAGAATATGATGTCCCAAAAAAGGTAGAAAACACAAATTTCAGCCAACGTTATATATATATATATATAGATATATCTTTTTCTTAGAATTCTGGCTAAAATACATATTAAACCTACATACCTGTAATAATCAAATCATACAAAGAGAAGATAATGGAAAGACCGAGTAACATGATCAAGTGATCATTATAATCGCCATAACATCTATCAATTAATATCACTTTGGGAGAAGGATTAATTAGACTCGATCAGCAAGTCACTTTGCAATGAATGGTTATATCAAACCATAAAGTAACTCTCAGCAAGCAAAACTAACATACTGTCCTTATTGCTGTCCCAGGACAAATTGAGTTAATTAAATTATAAGCTAAGTAAATAAACTAAGGTAATGATCAGTTAGAGGGGAAGGTGTGATCTCTAGAAGATTGATTAATCATTAACAAAAGGTGCGATCAAGGGATAGAATGAAAAGATGCATCCATAGATTAGTAAGAGGATTGATACCATTCCAATCAGCATCATCAATTACTTCTATTTCTTATTCTCATCCGTATTTGAATCGCTCTAATTGAGCAGTAGCCTTCTCAAGGAAAATCGGTTGTATATACCTAAGACTAAAGACATCATTCAGGAACAGCACCAAAGATATCACCATTTGAATCTATATATCAGACAAGTGATTACTTGAAGTGGGTGGTCTGATCAGACCCAAACCACATTATCAATTGCATATTTCTCTAAAGAATTATCAGGAACAGCCACTATTGTCATTGCTATAAGCGATAAGGAGAATATCAAAAGGATAATTTACACCGCTATATCTGAGACACAGGATTAACTTCATAACATCAAAGTGGCCAAGCCTTTTACATTGCAGATCAGAGTACAGTATCCATATCAGAGATAACCATAGCATAATTCACATAGCTAGATCAGAAACATAAAGAGATGCTCCACCATATCAAATCAATAAGATTCATAAGATGCAGATCTGAATATCAAAGATATCCATTGCTTCAATATAATTGAATATCACACATTAATTGAGACATCGATTGTAAGATACAAGATTATAGTATTTTCAATATATGGCAGTTCATAAGTTGAAAGTTTATCATTCTAACATAAGTGGTATCATCAATATAAGTCTAGCAAAGTATCAAATACTGTATTTTGCTTTATAAGTGAAGTATTTAATTAGAAAGAAGTCCCTTGCAATTGAATTATAATTGAATAGTCCCATAATCTGAAGAATTTACATAAGGGGACATTACAAGTGCTATTAGAGCAAGCTATCCTGCCAGCCTATGAAGAGACTAGCATGGGAGAATTTGATAATGAATTGAATCAATTCATGGAGAAACAACGAAATAGACAACAACAGATAGCACAATTATAACAAATTTACAAGCATTGACACAAACTATGATTAATATCGATCATAACAAACTGGAAGAAAGAAGAGGTAATGAGGGATGTTCCAAACTTCATACCCCAAATTTAGACCAATGATTCTGACTTTTACTCCGAAAACTGATCAACAAAGGAACAACAAACCTACCTTAGTCGAGCTACAAAGCTAGTTCTGTCAAGATTGGATAATGGGGGACTACAAACAGAAATGTGCCTCAAGGACTACATGGATTTGAGAATTAAGCACTTGCCAAAGAAGGATCATCACTTGGGGTTATGGAACAAAATGGTAAAACTTAACCTATCATATTTTAATGGTTCAAGAGAGACCACAGTATGCGCATGGGTACAAAAAGTTGACACATATTTCCAACTCAATCCCATGGCAAAAGAAGCAATCAAATTCGCAGCTCTACACCTAGACGAAGTGGAACATGAATGGTGGTACCACGGCATGATCACCATGGATCGTGCTCAAATCACCTCATATATGGAATTCACAGAGAGACTAATCAAAAGGTTCGACAACAAAGATCTTGAACTTTGTTTTAAGGAGTTAGCACAATTAAAACAAGAGGGATCAATTGAGGAATATATTACAAATTTGAAAATTTTCAAAGACTTTTGGTACTGTTTAGCAATATATCCATAAAGAGATTGGTTGTATTGTCTATAGATGGACTAAAGGATGCTCTTTGGGGTTGGGTCAAAGCTCTCAAAACTAGCACCCTCCAAGAAGCTATCAAGAATGCTCGAGATATGGAGTCTAGTACACCTAACAGCAAAGAGAAAACAAAATCCTCATAATGGAAGGAAGCGCCTAAGGAAGATACAAGACAAGTGCTTCCCAGGAAAAGAAACTATGATTTACATGAAAAGAACCTTGGAAACCAAAGCATAATTGTAGGGAAAAAGCAAAACTTCATTACATAAAAGTAAGACCTAATAATGAGGAAGAAGATAAAACTAATATTAATCAAGTTGGAGAACTAAAAGAGGAAGAACCCTCTCCAAAGAAAGAGAAAGAGGGTATAATGGCTACTATTTCGAGAACTCCGAGATTTAAGTCCTTTAAGGTTTGAGGCATATTACGAGGACAAAAGATTACGATGCTAATTGATAGTGGGGCAACTCATAACTTTATTGATTCAGCCTTAGTGGAAAAACAAGGCCTTCAAATAGTATAACATGAAGGTTTTAAGGTAATGGTAGCAAGATGGCTACCAAATATCGTGTGTAACAAAGGTCCTATTGCGACCTTTTCACACATCACCCCATTGCAAATGGGGGACCCACTGTTTTTTTGTTAACTTGCCCCTTTTGGGTTTTTGTTCTTGGTAGTTATGGAATCAGTCTCCTAAAGTTCCCCGTGTTCCAAGTAAGAAGTGATGAGTTTGGCTCCCTGCCTTTTAATGTTTCAATTTTGAAATCTTTTCTAATTGAGAATTGTGATTTCAGATGAGAATTGAGTTAAAAACCCTTCCAAAAATGGGCCAATGAAATTTTAAGTTTTGGCAAATTTCTTATTTTTTAGGGTTTATTGTTTTGTAGGGATTTATGTTTTTAGTAAGTCTCAAATTGGCTTCATTTTGAGTTTTGGCAAAATTCCTATTTTTTAGGGTCTCCTACTTTCTAGGGATGTTTATTTTTAGTAAGTCCTAGATTGCCCTAATTTTGCATTTGAACAAACTTACTATTTATAGTAAGTATATTTTTAGTAGGTCATTTCGGGCAACTAATGAACACTGGTTGAAGAGGATGAAAATAGGTATCCAAAAATATGATAAAAAAGCATTCTTGATAAGGCAGCCTCCAAAAAAGCATTCCTGAAAAAGCAGCCTCCGAAAAAGCATCCCAAAAAAAGCAGTCAAAAAAGCACCCTTAAATAAGCAGTCTAAAAAAGCATCAAAAGGCAAAAAAGCAACTTAAAAAGTGAAAAAGCACTGAAGTGGGGTCGGTGCGCAATGCATTACTCATTTCTACGGAGGTTTGAGAACAGGGCAAATAACTTACATAGGGAGGCATGTTCAATCATTGGGTGAGCTCCACCATCGGAAAGCAATGCAAGCGAACCGAGTTGGGAAAGCAATGCAAGTGAACCGAGTTGGAAAGCAATGCAAATGAGCCGAGTTGGGAAAGCAATGCAAGTGAATGCAAGTGAGTCGAGTTGGAAAACAATGTAAATGAGTCGAGTTGGGAAAGAAATCCAAGTGAATGCAAGCAAGCCAAGTTGGAAAGCAATGCAAGCGAGCCGAGTTGGAAAGCAATGCAAATGAGCCGAGTTGGGATAGCAATGCAAGTGAATGCAAGTGAGTTGAGTTGGAAAGCAATGTAAATCAGTTGAGTTGGGAAAGCAATCCAAGTGAATGCAAGTGAACCGAGTTGGAAAGCAATGCAAATGAGCCGAGTTGGAAAAGCAATGCAGGCGAATTGAGTTGGAAAACCAATGCAGGCGAATTGAGTTGGGAAAGAAATGCAAATGAGCTGAGTTGGGAAAGCATGAGAAATGCGCAAAAAATGGCTAAGTATTGGATGAAGATGGATGAAGCAACAAACTCCACAAAGCCCAAGTTCAAAGAAAGGATAGAAGTCAATAGAAACTCATCTAAGTGCTAGCAATCCTCCTGCAGTGTAGTGTTGTGATGAGCCCGAATTGATAGGGCCAGTATACCCAATTATGCGGTGCTTTATAGCACCCCTTTGTTATTTTTTTTCAAACAATCATTAAATAACTGAAAATTATATTACCTTATAATAATATTTATTAACTAAAAATAATTTTGTGTGAGTCGACCTTGGCTGACTTAAGAATAATTTTATTAATGGTTTATTTTGAGTAGACTTGGTTAAGTCGGCTAAATTGAAATTCCTATTTATGGTGGGCTCAAGTAAGGAGAAGCATACTTGGATACAATTAGAAAATGCCTTTGCACACAACGTTGATCTGCTGAGGCGACAATCTCAAAGGTCTAGCAAGGTGGGACGCAGCCCCTAAACTTGCTTTCGGATTTTCTAAGCATTTCATGCCATCTTGTTTTCTAATACATCCTATTTCGTAGCAGGAGCTTATTATTGGACAGTGAATGCACTAAAGAAGAATTGCAGGGAACTCAAAATGAATGTAGGAACAGTATAAGAGGTAGAAATCGCATAGGAATAAAGTCACTTTGAACCTGGAAGAGTTTGGGCCATAGCTACCGCCTAACCCTCAAATCCCACAGAAGGGAATTGCTTACAGAGCCATGTTGGCTAAATATTTTGCAAGTCACTACGACTAAAACTTGGCAAAATGTTTCTTTTAGGCAGCAGTATGTGAGATTGCTCTCTCCTCTCAGCAATAGGGAAGGCTCCCTTCTTAACGCAGGTGGCTTCAAGTAAAACTGAACTGTATCACACACAGTTCTCCTTGTTACAGTAATAACGGTGGCTCAAGGAATGAGTTAAGAATG
Source organism: Thuja plicata (assembly GCA_018584345.1). Lineage (NCBI taxonomy): Eukaryota > Viridiplantae > Streptophyta > Pinopsida > Cupressales > Cupressaceae > Thuja > Thuja plicata. The sequence goes on along the minus strand of MU226407.1, from coordinate 15,919 downwards.
ATCCTTTAAGATGTCAGTTTATTTTATCTAAAGATGAAATAATTAAAAGAACTCAAAGTCTCTTATCTTTACTTCAAATAATTACTCTAGCTTCGGGTGCACAAGAAAGCTCAAAGTCTTTCCTTGAACACCCTCTACTCTGATTTAAGATTCTACCACTGAAGCCCAAAGTCTTCAGCTTTGAATCGTTGCAGCCACTACTCTCTATAGTAACCCCGATCTCCTGAAGCACAAAGTCTTCAGAAAACATGGATTAAAAGTGTTCCAATGATATAAGCAGGATAACTATTTAATCTGAACAGGGATCAATGAATGCAACATAAGAATACATCCATTAATGGTCAAGACAACAACTCAAAGTCTGTAAATCTCTATTCTTTTATTCAAATGCTCAACTCTCGTACAGTGAAACACAAAGTTTTCAGAACTCGAGATTTGCCTATAGTTTTCTTGCACACAACAAAAGATAATATTTACAATGAGCTCCCTTCTTCATATAGGAAAAGAGGAGAGAGAAAATTGGATAAGAAAGGGGAAACCCTTAACCACTTTGACTTATTCTATCATTATCCCTAACTAACTAACTTTGACTTATTCAATGTTGTAGGACCTAATGTACTTGCAGCGTGATTACATGGAACAGCTTTGCATGTGATACTATCACATGCAATTACATCTTGTTCTTACACTGCATGTAATCTGTCAATTACAAAATGCATAATGAAATATTCAAAGTGTCTAACAAGACACGACATCTATTTGCATCATCCTTTGTCGGTCTTCATGTTGTCACAGGATGCCCCATGGCTGATATGCTCAGATTTGGTGAAAGCATCTCTAACCAGAACATGAGCCTGCATATTGCTCTGCATCATAATGGTGATTGCTAGGAAGCATCTTTGTGTCTTTCTATTTCAGTCTTGAAAGCATTCTATGTACTCTTTATTTAACACTTTCCACCTCCTTTTCTGGCTCCATCATATGGTTGCTCTCGCTTTGTATCCTTGTGTCATGGGAAGAACATTAGATCTTTCTTCAAATTGCAACAAGAACTTGCATCATTGAGGGGAAGAACAAACTTAATGCCGCTTACAAGTGAGTGGAAGAAAGATGAAAAACGAGGTTTTTTTGGAGCACTGCGCATATGACAAGTCTGAATTTTAAACAAGGAGACCGGGAAGGTGTTTTTGCTCATGAATAAACATGCCATATGCACGGTGGACTTTTTGGAAGAAATTTGTACATTTTGGACAACAAGACAAAAGAAATGAAGAAAATATCGTCAATTTTGTGCATGGTGGACTTTTTGCGAGAAATTGCATATGAGGTCAAAAAGTGGGCTTTTTGTGCAACTCTGCATATTGGGATTTTAACGCTTTTCTTTTCATAATGGAAATATGAAAAGGTGGGTTTTTTGGGACAAATTGCATATGGGGCAGCACTTAGCATCTTCTCATGCATTTTTGGGAAAGTCACTATCAAGAATAGGGTTTTTAATCCCGACTGCATATGAGAATAAATTGCATTCTCATATACAACTTAGAAAAAAAAAGAGGAAATACAAATGAGAGACAGACACATTCAAACAAACAAAAACAAAAATGAATGTGCATATGCAACAAAGAAAAAGAAAGAAATTATAACTTCTCTTTGAATGCAAAAGGGAAAAACAACAATCTTCTTAAGCTATAAAATTTTGGAAATGAAAGAAGAATTTCGAATTTAGCTTGAGAAGAGCAATATAGAGATATATAGGCAATTAATTTGAACAATTCCTTATGTAAATTAAATGCAAATTTATGATTCATGGTAAGAGTATGCCAAATGTATTCCATGCATCCCTAAATTGCTTAAAATCAGCAACTATAGTGGAAAGTTTCAACAAAAACGTGCCCTAAACAATTACAAACTCTTCTTCCACAAAAGAATGCAAATGCATTTTGAATTTTAAAAGACGAGAAAACGTTTTTTTTGAAACTTACCAAAATTTAGGAAGACAAGGAGTGAAAAACGCAGGGATTAGTGGCGAAATCTTTGCACAAGAAACCATTTTTTGCTCTTTGTCTTTGATGCCCTAGGCGGACTTTTCCATTCAAAACGCAGCTTTCTTGTGGTTGAAACTCACGTTTTTAATGCAAGTTCTATTAAAAATCCCGTCTCAGCACTTTAAAAGAAGAAAACGTTTTCTTTCATGGAGAGAAAACAAGTTTTGATATTTCCTAAGTGCATGCAAATGCATTCCTTCTGAAAATCGACACCATGTATTGAAGGAAGGAAAACATGTTTCTTAAAACCTTTTGCACATGTTTCTCCTTTCAAAAAAATGATATGCATTTTGTTATAAAATCGACGCCTTGAGCTCTCAAAACATGCCAAGGGTTTAAAGGAGCGTGACGGGCTTTTAAAAGCAAATAACATATGCATTGAAACATGCATTTCCTCCAAAACACGACGCCTTTAGATAAATCATGGTCTCTTAAGGAAAAATAACGGGTTTTTAAAAGCATAAAGCATATGTATCAAAACATGCAATTTGTTTAAAATATGCCATCATTCACTTTAATAAAATAATGATTTTGGAAGAAGTAATGCAATGACGGGTTTCAAGAAACCAATCGCATATGTTATA
>MU226406.1:17346-43915 GCA_018584345.1 Thuja plicata | reverse complement strand
ATTAGCATACCTATTGAATATCATAGCTTCACTATTAGATTCAATTCTACTACTTGTTAGCTTTCCATACTTTATTGATTTCAAGGTTAATTCCTAAATCGGGGTTTGACTAAGGCAAACCCCTCCCAAACAACAAACAAATATTTTTCTTGTAGGTACAAGTTCAGGACTGTAAATCTGAGGCCAGATCTGGATACCCTTTTCGGACTGTGCGAATAGGGACACTTTTGGAGTTGAGCAGATTGAGTTGGAAAAAGTGGTATAGGGTTGACCTTTTTCATAAGACAACATCAGAACAGAAAAATATTTCTGGGTTTTTTCCATCTCTCTGTTCCACTTTGGTATCAACTGTCAGCATCTCCAAAAATAGTCTACAGATCTCAGAAAAAAACAATCTTTGATCTGCCATTTTGTAAGGTTGGTACTTTCTTCCATTCTTTTCAATTACTATCATTAATCATATTAATCAATCAATTTACAGAATTTAAGATCCCCTTTCTTAGTCTCTTTCCAAATATTGGATTCATTTGTGTATTAACCCTTTGGGGTTGATCAAAATTGGATCTCCTATTTGTGTATTTGAGGGTGAAAGAAAGGAACATCTTATCTTCCCTTAATCACAATTAACAATTCAAACCCTCTCCTTAAACCATAATTTTCTTCCTTTACATTTTAAGTAACATTCAACTCACATCCCAAAACAATATATATATATATATATATATATATCTAATTTTTTATCTTACAATTCTAAAACTTGCAATTTTGTGTAATTGAATGCTGACACATTGCATATCTTGAAAACTGCTCATTGTGGCATCGAACCATCTCTACCAACAACTTTGGAATGCCAGGTGTATTCTAGGAACAAACCTACCATGAAGGCAAAGAGGCTCAAACGTTGCCGACCGCTATGGAGCCAAGTGTCCCTCAAGGTGCACTAGGTAACAAAATTATCGATATTTAGTAGTTCATTTCTTAGAGCTCCTGAGGGGTATCAATGAGCCATCAAGTTCTATAGGACCATGTCATGGGGGCCTACAATAACCTATCTTGTTTTTTGGATATTCACTTCCATTTTCATTTTCCCACCCAATCTTGGTTGATGCCAAAACTTGCAATGTTGCACATTTGAATGATGACACATTGTATATCTTGAAAAACATTCATCGTGGCATCAAACCATCTCCACCAATAGCTCTACAATGATAGGTTAATTCTAGGAATAACTCTTCCATAGAAGAAAAGAGGCTCAAACATTTTCGACTGCTATGGAGCCAAGTGTCCCTCAAGGTGCACCAGGCAACAAAATTATCAATATTAAGTAGTCTATTTCTCGGATCTCCTGAGGGGTATTGACAAGCCATGAAGTGATAAAGGACCTATAATAACCTATCTCATATTTTGGATATTCACTTCCATTTTCATTTTCCTACCCAATCTCGGTTGATGCAAAAATGTGTAATGTTGTGCAGTTGAATGCTGACACATTGCATATATTGAAAACTACTCATCCTGGCATCGAATTGTCTCTGCCAACAGCTCTAGAATGTCAGGTGAATGCTAGGAATGACCCTACCAGGGAGGCAAAGAGGCTCAAACATTGCCAACCACTATGGAGCCAAGTGTCCCTCAAGGTGCACTAGGTAACAAAATTTCTAATTTTCAGTAGTCCATTTCTCGGAGCTCCCGAGGGGTATCAAAAATATATCAAGTGCTACATGACCATGTCATAGAGGTCTACAATAACCTATCTCATTTTTTGGAGATTCGCTTCCATTTTTATTTTCCCACCCAATCTTGGTTGATGCCAAAATTTGCAATGTTGCGCAGTTGAATGCTGACACATTGCATATCTTGAAAATTTATCGTCGTGGTATCAAACCATCTCCACTAATAGCTCCAAAATTCTAGCTGAATTCTAGGAATGACCTTGCCATGGAGGCGAAGAGGCTCAAACATTTCCGATCGCTATGGAGCCAAGTGTCCCTCAAGGTGCACCAGGCAACATAATTGCTGATATTCAGTAGTCCATTTCTCGGAGCTCCCGAGGGGTATAAAAAATATGTCAAGTTATAAAATACCATGTCACAGATGTCTACAATAACCTATCTCATTTTTTGGAGATTCGCTTCCATTTTTATTTGCCGACCCAATCTCGGTTGATGCCAAAACTTGTAATGTTACGCAGTTGAATGCTAACACATTGCATATCTTGAAAACCACTCATTGTGGCTTCAAACTATCTCCACCAAAAGCTCCAAAATGCTGGGTGAATTCTAGGAATGACCCTGCCATGGAGGTGAAGAGGCTCAAATGTTTCCAACCACTATGGAGCCAAGTGTCCCTCAAGGTGCACTAGGCAACAAAATTGCCAATATTCAGTAGGCCGTTTCTCAGAGCTCCCAAGGGGTATCAATGAGCCATCAAATGCTACAAGACCATGTCACAAAGGACTAAAATAACCTATCTCATATTTTGGAGATTCACTTCCATTTTCATTTACCCACCCAATCTCTGTTGATGAGAAATGTGCAATGTTGCGCAGTTGAATGCTAAAACATTACATGTTTTGAAAACCACTCATCCTTATATCAAACCATCTCTGCTAACACCTTCAATTTGATGTGTAAATGTGAGGAATAACCTTTTTATGCTTCACAACTCATTCAAACATTTGAGACCACAATATACTGGTGCATCTCTTAATGTTCTTGTAGTGCCCTAAATAGGTCCAAGTAGTCAAAATGCTCCAATAGGACTAAAATTGGGTAGGAATGATATTTTTTTATCTTATATAAACTATTATCATTTCATTACGGTGTTGGAATTAAAATTATGAGTCTAGGTTTATGAAATGGAACATGCATATTCTCATAAAGTATCAATTATTCAGTAATAATATACATAGATACAAGTGCAAACATAAATATAAGACAAGCAATTTACAAAGCATAAGACATCCACATAAACAAAAAGTAGTTACATTAGTACACATGATATATTCGTAGAGCATGAAGAAAAATATATGTCTAATAATATCATAGATCAAATATGTCCAATAAAGTTAAATTGGCATCATGAAAGCCAAATGGATATAGAACATGTCACTTATACAATATACAAAAATATGTCCAGTAATGTCATATTGGTGTACAATGATTATCCCTAATCTATTCATTTCCCGAAAGGGGAAGAAAACAAATCCCAGGCTATCTTCGGTCATTAAGTCGATGGAGATGCAGTACTCTTGTGAGTGCACTCACTAGTCCTCCTGTCTAGACTCTTTTGTAGCTCGAGCTGATAAAATAAAAAGTATAAACATCAATAACTAATATACATAGAAATTTAATTATAGGGTGACATAAAATAGAGTATTTTCTTACCACTAACAAATAGTCGCTATGTACATCTACCGAAGGGACACGCTGACGATCTGGATTAATGAGTCCCTACAACAATGATCAAAATAATATTTAAAATACATACATTAATATCATTAAAAATTTCAATACAAACTATTAAAATAAAATTTTTAATTAAGTTATCTCTTTCATAACTTGGTCAATGCGTTAGAACTATCTATAGCTGCAGCTACGCCATGATTCAAACTATCATGAACAAAAGGAGGAGTCTTTGCTGCCATTAACTGAAAATGAAAAAACAAGAGTATTATTTAGTTATCAAGAATACCTATAATATTTTTCAACCCCACTAATTAATAAATGATACCTCTTTAAAGGTGCTACTGCATCCTTTAGTTTGCGGTGTCAATGTTGTAGCTCTAGCATCAAACTAGTGCACATGTATGGTAATTTATAAGACAACCATTAATATAAGAACAAATCATTGACTTGTTAATTATAATGCATTATTACATATATACCTGTGGACTAAATGATGTTGTCACAAAGGCAGGTGAAGGAATGTGATCATTATCATGACAACTTTGACTCTGGATTTTGATCATAATTTGTATACTAATTTAGTTATTCATTCATTTATTAATTAAATATAATCAAGTAAATCAAATTAACATGCAAACAAACATACCTCAAAAAAATGTGAATGAGGCCCTTTGCTATCTACAGTCAACGTCGATGGTCCAACAGTGAACTAATGTACATGCACAATAAGTTATGAGACAAATATCCATATAATTATAGAATAATCAAATGTATACTTTAAAAAATGTTTTATTCGATACATACTTGTGGATTTGACGTGGTAGTGTATAAAGGGTTTGGGTGATCATTCCCATAGCCACCGATATTGTTTCCTTGAAGTTTTATCATAAACAATAGATACTAATTTAATTAAATTCATTCACTTAAAAATGAAATATGATCAAATAAATTTAATGAACTTGCAAATATTTACCTGTGTATCAATGCCAAATGTTGTATTGGGAAAATTATCAGTCATCAATCCATCATCCTCTTCCTCTCTCTTGGTAGTATGAAATGTGCACAAGGATCCATAAGAATGACAAAAATGACCCCTCACAGACTGACCATGGTCACCCTCGACAAGAAGAGTGGTGCAATGAATGAGAGATTGTGTCAGAACACTAATCGTGCCTAGTGTGTCCACCTCCATGTGTTCCTTCATATTAGAAGGAATACTAACATGATCCACTTGTGGCTTGCCACTAGGAAACCTAGGTGCGTTAGGGTCATGATGTGCCATAGGTATATCAAATGATGACCCCCTACATCTACCCTGAGACTCTAGAAAGTCAAAATAATTTGGCACTTCCTTCAGGACAAACTCACAATAGAGTTTGCTCAGGAAATATATACAAACCTCATGATTGTTACAGGGAGGGGAATCAAAGACACATTACATATCTTGAAAACCTCTCATTGTGGCATCGAACTGTCTCTACCAAAAGCTCTAGAATTCTAGGTTAATTCTAGGAATGATCATGCAATGGAGGCGAAGAGGCTTGAACGTTGCCAACTGTTATGGAGCCAAGTGTCCCTTAAGGTTCACTAGGCAACAAAATTGCCGATATTCAGTAGTTTGTTTCTTGGAGCTATTGACGGGTATCGATAAGCCATCAAGTGCTATAGGAAAATGTCATAGAGGCCTACAATAACCTATCTCTATTTTTGGAGATTCGCTTATGTTTTCATTTTTTGACCCAATCTCGGTTGATGCCAAAACTGGTAATGTTGCACAGTTGAATGCTGACACATTGCATATCTTGAAAACTGCTCATCGTGGCTTCAAACTATCTCCATCAATAGCTCCAAAATGTTTGGTGAATGCTAGGAATGACCCTTCCATGGAGGTAAAGAGGCTCAAACGGTGTCGACTGCTATGGAGCCAAGTGTCCCTCAAGGTGCACCGGGCAACAAAATTGCCAATATTCAGTAGTCCATTTCTCAGAGCTCCCAAGGGGTATCGATGAGTAGTCAAGTGATACAGGACCATGTCATGGAGGTCTACAATAACCTATCTCATATTTTGGATATTCACTTCCATTTACATTTGCCAACCCAATCTCAATTGATTCAAAAACATGCAATGTTGCGCAGTTGAGTGCTAAACATTACATATTTTGAAAACCGCTTGTCTTGATATCGAATTGTCTCCACTAACACTTTCAATTTGATGTGTAAATTCCATGAATAAACTTTTTATGCTTCACAACTCATTCGAACATTCATGACCACAATGTACTGGTGCATCTCTTAACGTTCTTGTAGTGCCCTAAATAGGTCCAGGTGGTCAAAATGCTCCAATAGGACTAAAATTGGGCAGGAATGATATTTGTTATTTTATATGAACTATTATCATTTCGTTAAGGTGTTAGAATAAAAATTACTATTCTAGGTTTATGAAATGAAGCATGCATATTCTCATTAAGCATGAATTATTCAGTAACAATATACATAGATACAAGTGCAAACATAAATATAAGACAAGCAATTTACAAAGCATAAGACATCCACATAAACAAAAAGTAGTTACATCAATACACATGATATATTCATAGAGAATGAAGAAAAATATGTCCAATAATGTCATAGATCAAATATGTCCAATAAAGTTAAATTGGCATCATGAAAGCCAGATGGATATAGAACATGTCACTTATACAATATACAAAAATATGTCTAGTAATGCCATATTGGTGTACAATGATTATCCCTAATCTATTCATTTCCTGAAAGGGTAAGAAAAAAAATCCTGGGTTGTCTTCGATCGTCGGGTCAATGGAGATGCAGTACTCTTACAAGTGTGCTCACTAGTTCTCTTGTCTAGACTCTTTTGCAGCTCGAGTTGATAAAATAACAAGTATAAACATAAATAGCCAATATACATAGAAATTTAATTATAGGGTGACATAAAATAGAGTATTTTCTTACTGCTAGCAAATAGTCGCTATGTACATCTACCGATGTGGCACACTGACAATTTGGAGTAATGAGTCCCTACAACAATGATCAAAATAATATTTAAAATACATACATTAATATCATTAAAAATTTCAATGCAAACTATTAAAATAAAAATTCTAATTAAGTTATCTCTTTCATACCGCGGTCAATGCGTTAGAACTAGCTATAGCTGCAACTACACCATGATTCAAACTATCATGAACAAAAGGAGGAGTCTCTACTGTCATTAACTGAAAATCAAACAACAAGAGGATTATGTAGTTATCAAGAATACCTATAATATTTTACAACCCCACTAATTAATAAATGATACCTTTGTGAAGGTGCCATCGCATCCTTCAGTATGTGGTGTCGATGTTGTAGCTCTAGCATCAAACTAGTGCACATGTATGGTAATTTATAAGACAACCATTAATATAAGAATAAACCACTGACTTGTTAATTGTAATGCATTTTAACATATATACCTATGGATTAAATGATGTCGTCACAAAGGCAGGTGAAGGAATGTGATCATTGTCATGACAACTTTGACTCTGGATTTTGATCATAATTTGTCTACTAATTTAGTTATTCACTCATTTATTAATTAACTATAATCAAGTAAATCAAATTAACATGTAAATAAACATACCTCAACAAAATGAGAACGAGGCCCTTCGCTATCTATTTTCAACATCAATGGTCCAGCAGTGAACTAATGTACATGCATAATAAGTTATGAGACAAACATCCATATAATTATAGAATAATCAAATGTATACTTTAAAAAATGTTTTATTCGATACATACTTGTGGAGTTGACGTGGTAGTGTATAAAGGGTTTTTTTTTATCATTCCCACTACCACTGACACTATTTCCCTGAATTTTCATCATAAACAATAGATACTAACTTAATTAAATTCATTTATTTAAAAATGAAATATGATCAAATAAATTTAATGAAATTTCAAATATTTACATGTGTATCAATGCCAAATGTTGTATTGAGAAAATCATCAGTCATCATTCCATCACCCTCTTCCTCTCTCTCAGTAGTATGAAATGTGCACAGGGATCCACAAGAATGAAAAAATGACCCCTCGCAGACTGACCATGGTCACCCTCAACTAGAGGAGTGGCGCACTGAATGAGAGACTGTGTTAGAGCACTAATTGTGCCTAGTGTGTCCACCTCCACGTGTTCCTTCACATTTGAAGGAATACTAACATGATCCAATTGTGGCTTGCCACTGGGCAACCTATGTTCATTAGGGTCACGACATGCCATACGTCTATCAAATGATGACCCCCCACCTCTACTTTGAGACTCTAGAAAGTCAAAATAATTTGGCACTTCCTTTAGGAGAAACTCACAAAAGAGTTTCCTTAGGAAATAGATAGGAACCTCATGATTTTTACAAGGAGGGGAATGAAAAACCATCCACCATCTATCCCAAAAATTTGGTTTTATATCTTTATTCAAGCACCAATGAATTGGGATCCTCCTTGTTGTGGGTTTAAGAGTTTCAATTTCCCCTGGCTTTTTAAAGAGTTTGCAAATGTCAGCTTTTGTGAATTTTTTTTTTAATGTCCTCATATGATGATTTATTTGCATAGTAATTGTTTTGTTCTTCTCTTTTGTCGTGCTATAAAATTAGTTGCCCTCTAACTGAACCTACATGGGTCAAGATCAATTCTAATGATTTTGAAAGTGTTGCCCTTCTAGGATTTGTACCTATAGAATCTTTTAACCTCCTAATTAAAGATTCTATTTTTGTTTTCCCTTTTTCTATTTGGTTTATCAAGTTTTCATGTATTCCAAGAGGAGGTTTCTCAATTAGTGAGGGCAGTTTGGGTTCATTTTCTTGGTTATTTTCAGCATCCATTTGTTCATGAGGAGAAGATTGAGGGTTTGGTTGAGGATTTTATGTGGGGATATCATTCCTTCCTGGCAATTAAAATAAAATCTATTTTGAAAAATCTAATTAAACATAAAATTTAAGACAAGAGACTTTGACAATCAAATTTGAAGAAAAACTAAAAATTAAACCTAAATTTCAAAACAAATAGCATTCATGATTGTAGAATCGCTTACCTCTTCTTTCGGTTCGACCTTGTTGACGTCGTGGAGCCATTTTTTGCTTCAGTTTGATGGAGAAAACCTTAAAATGAATTGTGTACGCACTGTTATGAAGAGAAAAATAGCAAGCCGCAACTTTGGAGAAGGAAAATAAGCAACAAAAGTGGCTGCCCAAACACTTTATGAAACAAATTAGGGCACACACCCTATAGGGCACACACCCTATGGTTTAAATTGACCAAACCACAGGGTGGTGTGGGCTATAGGGCATGTGCCCTATGGCTTGGGTACTCTAAGCCATAGGGAATGCGCCTTATAGAGCATGTGTCCTATGCGTGGATGGGGGCAAAAAAGGTATTTGGCACCTTTTTGGTCCCCCATCTTGGTGCGTATACCCACAACTCAAATGATTTCCAAAGAATTTCTTAGGCACTTTGGAAAAATGAAGTGTATGGATCTGCTAGGGTTTCATGCATATGACTCTTTGTCTGAGCTTTTCCTCTAAGTTTTCCATGTGTCATACCACATTTACTACAAGAGCTCTCACTAGGGTTAGTTTATAATGGCTACGGCCAACTTTGGCCAAGCAGTTGATGCTGGTGCTCAAGTTGTTGCTTTGGAAAGTCACGGTGCCTCCTTTGAACAAGTGACTACGCAAGTTTTTCCCTGAGGTCTTCCATGAGGTAACCCTGATATTATTCTTAATATGCAAGAATTTGATGCTTCTTGTGATTGGTTAGAGAAACATACCTTAATAGGTTATTTTGTGGGCTGCACTCCTCCTGAAAGTATTTTGAAAGAATGGGTCAACAAGAGTTGGACCCCTCATGGGGTCTGCCTTAAAGGCATCCAAAACCTTACTAAAGGTTTTTTCCTATTTTGTTTTTCCAACCCTTCCCAAGCAGAGGTGGTTTTTAGCCGTGGCCCTTGGATGGTTAGGTCTTCTCTTCTTGTGTTTCAAAGGTGGTCTCAAGATTTCACAGTCTTGGATGACAAGAAACTTAGGGTTCCTATTTGGGTTGAGTTTCCTGGTCTCCCACTACCATTTTGACCATTTATTATGTCTATTGCCAAAACCCTTGGCAAATTTATTATCATGGAGCATGATAATTTTTTCAATGCTCATCCAAAGAAGTGTGTTTGCATTGAGGTTGACCTCTTGAAGGACCTCAAAGACTCTATTGAGATACAGGTCGGCTCCCACACCTTTTCTCAGAAGGTGCTTTATTTGAACCTGCCGAACACCTATTATAGGTGTCAATAGGTGGAACATAAGATCAAGGATTACCCGTTGGCTATTCCTAGGGTCAAGCTATAGCCAAAGGAATTGCCTATTAAAATTTTAGAGGTTGGAAAGAAGGAAGAATGGACCACGGTGGTGCGAAAAGGAAAGAACTCCTCAACTCCCAAGCAGGCACCCACCGCTTCCACTTCTGCTCCCCCACCAGCTCCTCTAGCTAGCGAGAAAATATAGGCTACCAAAGAACCGTCGGTCGTTCCTCAAATTTCAAACCCTGCTTCTCAGGGGAAATCTCCAGCTGCGTGGTCTTCCACCCTAGGGGTGGTGCACACTCTGCATGTTGTGTCAGTTGTTTCTTTGCAGGCATTGCGTCAGTCTTGCAACCTTGATGGTCATTCGAAAGACTGAGAGGAAAAGCAGAGGAATGTCTCCACTAGAGATTTACCTCTGGCTTTGCCTCCATTCCAACTTTCTTGCAGAATAGTTTCTCATCTCTTGAGGATGAGGAAGCTATGCAAGAGTTTTCATGAATTTTTTTATCCTAGAACGTGTGAGGTTTGATTGAACTCTCTAGAAAGTACTATGTTCGGGATACTCGCTATAGACTTCACAGCGTGGATGTTTTGTGTTTGTAGAAAGTTAAAATTTTTGGATTTTTTCTTACTTCTTCCTGTCATGTCATATGGTCGGATGACATTGTGTTTTCTTCACAACATGAAGCTGGTAAAGGTGGTGTCATTACTTTTCTATCACCTCGCCTTCAATATGCTATTATTGTGAATGGTTCTGATCCAATGCAGCGAGTCACTTGGATTTTTCTATCCTTCAACAATCTTTCCTTTGGCACAATTAATTTTTATGCTCCCAATGATGCTCTGGAAAGATCTCAACTTTGGTGTTGGTTGGAAAATAATTTTCCTCCAGCGACTTGGGTGATGTGTGGGAACTTTATATGGTTGAGTTGGCCTCTGACAAGGAAGGGATTTTTCCTTTTCATTGGACAGCTAGTAAGCGGGAAGCATGGTACTATATGAGCAATCAATTGGGCCTTTTTGATCCCAATGCTAACCGTCATCGGCAAAGTGGGGTCTGGCACACTTGGTCTAATTTTAGAGCTAGTTCTGACCGCATATTTAAGAGGCTTGATCATGCTATGATAACTGCTCAATCTTTTTTCTCTTTTTCTAAAGATCAGGAGTCACCTGTCATTCCCTTGATAGATGTGACCTTGTCAGATCATTACCCCATCTTTTTTGGCATCATGTGGAAGTATTCTACTCGACAAGCTGTTAGAACATAATTTTTTCTTAACATGTATGTGCTGAATCATGCTTCCATCATCTCTCACATTCTTCAAGTATGGAATTCAAAGCCTCAACTCCACACCTACTCTAAGTGGATCCCTTCGTGGAATGATGCCATCACCCATACAGTCAAATTTCTCTACATCTATGGCCACCAGTTGGCTCTATACAGGAAGCGGTCTTATGAAGCTACCACAAAAGCCCTCTAAAGTGCTTCTGATGCTCTTGCTTTGAATCCTTTTGATTATGAGCTTCAGCTTAAACTTACCCATCTCTGCCATGAGAAGCAAATTGATGATAACTATGCTGCTTAGGGAGCTCAAATCAAAGCTCGCCTCCACTGGTTAGAGGTGGGCAATAAATCTTCTAAAGAGTTTTTTCACGCTCTTAGAGACCATCATACTAATGTGGGGATCAAAAAGATCAAGAAAGTTCATGAAACTCTCTCAGACATTCCTGATATTCTTCAAGTCTTTGTTCAACACTATGAAAAAGTGTTTACTTCACAAGGAAACTTGGTTGCTTGGGAAGAAGCTCTTAGGGAGTGTATTTTTGTTACTCCAAACCGCATAGTGGTCAAGCAACGTGCCTTCTATGAGAAACTTCTCACCATAAGTGATCTTAAAGAGGATGCCTTTTCTATGGTAGATGATAAGTCCCCTAGATGTGATGACTTCCCCTCTAATTTTTATAATCATTTGTGGGATGTTATTGGTCATGACCTGCATAAAGTGTATCTCGAAGCCTACCATAATAAAAGTTTGGGTGCCATTATTAATAAAGGAAACATCAAATTCATACCTAAAGCTGGTGATCCCAAAGATATCTGTAATTGAAGACCCATCACCTTGTTGAATGTTTCCTACAAAATCATTGGTAAAGATTTGGCTCTTAAAATTAGACATCTCCTTCCACTGATTGTGCACCCTGAGAAGACTGGTTTCATTAAATCCAGATATATCCTTGACAACATTATTGTTGTTTGGGAGGGAATGAAATGGGCTCATGAATCCAAGCAGCAAACTTTGTTTCTCAAAATTGATTTTTCCAAAGTGTATGATTGCATTGAGTGGCCTTTCATTCTTGCCATGCTACAAACTATTGGTTTTGGTCCCAATTTTTTATAGTTTGTGGAGATCCTTTTTGGTAATGCCTCTATGTGCATCACTATCAATGACTTTCAGTTTGACACCTTTGGGCTCATTAGGTCCATTCGCCAGGGTTTCCCGTTGGCTCCTCTGTTATATGTGCTTGCTGTTGAAGGATTTGGTTATCTGTTGGCTAATTATGTTTCCTCTAGTCTTGTCTGTGCCTTCTCCCTTTTGAATTCTTCCTCCCAACTTGTCAATGGCCATTTTTTGGATGATTCCTTTCTCACTCTCCTTGAAGACGAGGAAAATATTACTAATGCCTTGCAGTATTTGGAGACTTTTTTTCAGGCCCTTGGGTCTGCTATCCAATTGCATAAGACCCTCTGCTATAGAAAATATTTTTTTGCTAGCCCCTCCTTGGCTGGCTAATTTTGATTGGAAATGGGTCCAACATGGGGAAGTTTTCCACTTTCTAGGCATCCCCTTCGCCTTTCAAGGCTCTTCTATAGATTTATGGAATTCTATGATTGCTAAAATTGAAAAGAAACTTCAGTACTGGATTACTAAACCCCTCTATCTTGCGGGGAAATTTCAAATTTGTTCTAAGGTTTTAGCTGCTACCCATGTTTATTAATCCTCTTGTTGGGCTCCTTCTAAAGCCTCCTACCTCAAGATGGAGTGTCTCCTCAGAGATTTCCTCTGGGCTTCGGGAGTCGATGGCCATGGATTTCATAGAGTTGCTTGGGATTATTGTTGTCTCCCTTCAGAGTCTGGTGGCCTCGGTCTTCTCTCCACTCAGAAGCATGGCCTTTCTCTTTGTGCTAAATGGATTATTTGTGCTCTTTCAAGCAATGAATCTTGGAAAATCCTTGTCAGGAATTGTATTTCTTCATGTTATCCTGTTCACAAGCCTTTCTAGAAGGGAATTAATCTTTGAACCCTCCTCATTATGTGGGAACCTATTCACATTTAGGGTACCTTTGTGGTCAAGAGCATATGGAAATCCTGAGAAGCTATCAAACCTTGGCTCCACTGGGATGGTGATAGCTTTCGTGATGGGCTTTCTTTGAATCAACACGACCTCTGGTGGTTTCCATTGTTCTCCATTCAGGGTGTTCCTCTAGCTAGAATTCAAGGTGCTAGTGCTCTAGGTTTTTTTAAATGTGGCATCAGAACACCTAAGGGCCTCTTTTCCAGGGTCACCATGAGCCTCCTCTCTTGGAAGGATATGCAGGTCAAGTTCCATCTTTCTCATCCAAATCATCTAACTTTTGATCTGTTGGTCTCTGCCATCCTAGATCATTTTCTTCATAATCTTGGAGTTCAATATGTCTGACCCTAGTGGAAAGACTAGAAATGGCACCCTGCCACTCCCTTAAGCAATTACAAGCCTAAGATGGGTTACAGATGGTTGTCTCCTCATCTTCCCATGGTGGACACACTTAATCAGAGATGGAATTCGTACTCCTCTCCTCATCACTAGATCTCTCATTTCGAGATTATTTGGTCTGCTATTACAGAGCCCAAAATGGCTCTCTTTTCTTGGTGTTTGCTCTTCCAAGGGCTTCCTTTGGGCCCTCAGCTCAAACATTTGGGTTTTCCAGATCCTTAGTGTCCTTTTTGTGAGAACCCAGAGTCTTTTTAGCACATCTTTTGGTTCTGTCGAAGAGCTCAACAATATTGGGGATAGATTCATGATTTTTTTAAACCTTTCTAGCCTGAACCCTTCTCTTGGCATATGATTGTCTTGGGAGATTCTATGAGAATTCCTTCCAAGTTTACCCAGATTTGGCATACTTTCAAGATGGACATATTTTTCACTTTGTGAAAAGATAGGAATGTTGTTCTTTTCACTCACAACTTTCTTGATATTAATGTTTCTTTTTATAATAAAACTTGTATTTGTAACAATGTTATGATGTAGATTCAAGTGCAAGCTAAAAAAGTTGTGCTGGAGGTGGCCCACCTTTAGGAGCTACTCAATCATTGGGGAAATGCTCCCTATACAGTTGCCTGGGTCCCAAATTCAGTTTCTGTGGATGGTACTTCAGCCAGAGGTCATTGTCATGGTCTTAGCTTTTTGGTTCGCCACTCCCACACTCCGCAGTCTCAGGCTTCTCGCCAGCACTCTCCCAAAGGATGACATGATGCTTGGCAGCGTCGCTCTACTTCTCTGCCTTATTGCGCCTTTGGTTGTTCTTTGGATTTGCTTATTTCAGCCCCTCCTGATGCTCCTGCTTCTCATGGTGGCCCCTCTTGGCCTCCTACCACCTCCTCCAAGTGGTCCTTCCCATGCCTGGACTTGGCTATTTCACCGCCTTGGGCAGAGGAGAAAGAAAAAGAAAAAGACACTGAAGATGCTGTTGATGGATGGTTGGTTCTCGACCCTCCTGCCAATCCTAGGGATGCCTGGGGTTCTGATGACATAGATCCTCCTCCTTCGGCTAGCACTGCTCTTGCAGCCTAAATGCTAATTTTTTGATGAATAGTTTCTAGTTTCTGCTTCCATCTATTGCCGTGTGAACTCTCGCAGGGTGATTTTTATATCCCCCGACCCCTTTTTTGTGAATTTGTATCTTTAATATTATTTTAATAGAAAAGGCACTATTCATAAAAAAAAATGAAGTGTATTGTCGGGCCTCGGTCAACAATGGTTTTTGTATAGCTCAAATAATTTCCAAAGAATTTCTCAAGCACTTTGGAAAATGAAGTCTATTCTGGGGCCTCAGTTAAGTTAATTCTCTTTTGTTTCACTTTTCCTTTTGCTCTAAGAATCAAAACAATATTTAAATTTGTTTCACTTTTCCTTTTTCTCTAAGAATTAAAACAATATTTAAAAAATAAATCAAACTGTTCAAATATGGACTAAGAATTATCGCACAGTGAAGTTTGAAACTTCTATAGATTGCAATTACTAAAATTTCAGTTAACAATTTTACTAAAGCGTATTGAATTTTATTCTAATTTTTCCAAAGTTATAATTTTTTGGTAGTGATTTTACTTGTAAATTTTAATTTATAATATTTTTTTAAAAATAATTATCAATTTATTTTCATTGACATCTTTAAATTTATTTGTTTATAAATCTTTTAAAATAATGTTAATGATATTTAATTTTTATATATCAATAAGTAGCTTTTCAATTGTCATTTTAGACATAAACCTTATTACTATTTTGTTCAAGAGAAAAATATGAATGTATATTTCATTAAATAAATTTTTATGATAGTCAAGACAACAAAGTCTTGTAAAAATTTATATCTTGATGGTACCAGTCTGTATTCCTAATGAGCGCAAAACCATTTATATGCACTAGGTTAAATTTTGAATAATATAATACGACACCACGCTCTTTATTTCTACAGGTCTTGTTTTACTGCTGGCCTGCATTATATTACTTTCTACATCATTCTAAATGTCTTGTTTTACTGCTGGCCTACATTATATTACTTTCTGCTTCATTCTAAATGTTTGGTCTCATATTCCACTAGCTTTTGTGCAGAGTGTTTTATTATTACTATTTTGTGATTTGAATGTTTGGTTTTGTTATCTTTTAATTTGTATAAATTACTTTATTATCATCTTATTTCAATCATAAGACATTGGATTGTTGGTTGACGTGGACCTACAGTTGAAACATTTTAATCTCTCCTGCCATCGTATTTCACCTACTTCAACCATTGCAATAACTTCACCCTCTTTTCTATTCTTTCTAGTCTCTTCTACGATGCATCTAGACTCTTCTTAGGTCCCGTTTGGTTACTGGAATTGAGGCGGAATGGGGTGCTAAACTTCCACTTTTTTCCCAAATTTGTTGTTTGGTTTGCTAAAATGCAATTCCAATTTTTGACATCAAAATCCGATTTTGACACCAAAATGGGCGGCACAATCTTCCCACCCAATAGGTGGAATATAATTTAATCTTATGGGTTTTGGAACACGTGGATCAAGAAGAAGCTTTGTCAAATGGGAATTGACCCCAATGCACAAGCCCCTGATCCAAATGCACGCGGATTACCCTTAGGCAGCCCCGACACGCCAAGAACAAAACGATGTGGTAGAGAAGCCCGACGAGAATAATGAGAACACAAAAGTTGCTGAGGGTGAACAATTTGGAGGCTTCAACACTACCATTGGATTGACATGGACAACTCCACGGATTTTTTTGAGTTGTAGTGACTCGCCTCTTTGCTTGACGAAATGTGAAGCCCCCAAAATGGATTGTACAGGGAGTTCTAAAGACATTAAAAACATATAAAGATGGATATGAATGAAATTTTGTATAGTCAATTCATTCTTTTCATTGCTCCTATCTTCTCCTATAATCATTTTGTTCTGTACCATGAAGGAAAATAGTGGGAAATACGTGATATTGCTAAAATCTATTTCTTGGATTCCCTGAGCTCAACTAAAATTGATCTATAGGAAAGCATTCGCGGTCAATAAAAATGTTATTCCCTTGTGTATTTCGTGAATGTTTGATTGGTCTATCTTTTGCTCTCTTCAATCTCAGTATCACTGCACCCTGTTCTGAAGCTTCATCTCAACATGTTCTGCCATATTGGAAACCACAGAGATCATATGCTTGAAACAAAATCCACAGCCTTATCAATGCATCCACACTTTGCAAATGAATATTCTAGGGCTCATCTTGTGATTATATATGACAAAGAACCCCTTTCAAATAAGTTGGTGAATACCAGAGTACTTCATCGATTCAAAAATTTTGAGAGCTTCCTTGCACATTTCACAGACATGGTCACTTACAAATTGGCATGGGCAGAGGGGTTAGTGGTAAAAGGCTGTTGAATCTGGTAATACACACACCAATCAAGAATTTCTCAGCTCCAAATATAATTTTGAAATTGGCAACCAAACGCAGAAGATGGATTGTCTCAGTCATCTTCCAGGTCAACCAAATGATCCAAACTATCTTCCGAATACACAAAACTAGAATATCAAAACCTTATTATGAGATAATCAGGTTTTGAGTCAAATTCTAATTCCTCAACCAAACGGGGCTAAGGGTTAATATGGAAGCTTCTTTTACCATTGGAAAAGTAGTCATGCTTGACCAAAAAATAGTCATTTCTACACTTCCCAAATATAAAAACTCACTACCCACCACATTTTCCATGTGATTCTGTCAGTCTACAACTTAAATATTATCCCTTCACCTTGAAACTAAACCAATGTACTCACAATAGTGCCGAGCCATCATGGAAGATCAGACCATCCCATCTATCCACACGGTCAGAAAAGATCTCAGTGTTTGTTTGATCAATGACATAATTATCAAGGAAATCAACTTCCCAATTAATCTCCCTAAACACATGCTTTATTGTGAAGTCCATATCGTCCAAAAAAATATTTTATTCTAGCAACCCAAATCCTAAATTTCCAACTTTGGGTTGAGCCCGATGCAATGGCCGGAACAACATTCAAAGAATCTCTTTCAATATCTATTGAAAGAAGATTTTTGCTTCTACAAATCCTTAAGCCACCAAGAAAAGCCACATATTTTGCATCATTATTTGAACCATTAGAGAGTTTAATAGAGCCTCCCAGAACCATCCTACCTTCATCATCTCTAACAATGAAACCAACTCTAGACGGAATTGATAATAAAATTTATACTGTAAATCAGAGTTTCTTTTATTTCAATTTATGTGTTTATATTCTCTTTTCATAGTGTATTTTGTATTTTTGTTCTATCACTATTTCCAACAAACTGGTATAAGAGCCGAGGGTTTAAAGTTGTGAGAAGAAAAGGAGAAATTTGGTTTTATTAGTAATAGTAGTGGAGTTTAGTTGAGCATAGGGAGTTAAAGTTTGGAAAGATTAGAAAGTCATTGAAGAGAAATTAGTATAACAAGCATCAAGGGCTTTCATTAGAGAGCCGTGTTGAAAATTTTCAAGCTAAAGATGTATTTGTAAAAGTTAGTTAAGATTTTCTAAGAGGTGAAGATAAAAACCACCAAAGATTTGTGACAGTTTGATTTATTGTGGTTCACACAATAGTGGCTACATCCACACTGAGAGCAGAAGAATTATATTAACTCAATAATGGGTAATATACAATGAATAGGGGACCTTTATTTATAAGCTCATAACCGAACAGCTGAAAGGACAAAGGCTGCAATAGGACAAATGTCTATTTTACTTCCAATACTCAACAAACTCCCACCGGAAGGTAACACATATTTTAGCTAATCAGGCATTCCCCTGCTCTACATGCTGACCTACTTCAACTTATCAAGTCCAAAATATGTTCTTGCACATTCAAACTTCTCTTTGGTTACAACTTTCATGAATATATCTACCAGATTGATTTCGGTATCAATCTTTTCAACCTTCAACCTGACCTCTTCAATCATATGCCGAACAAAGTGAGCATGAATGTCAATATGTTTTGAATGTCGCTAAGATGTATGATTATGAGCCATAAAGATGACGTTGTGATTGTTACTAAATAGTACATAATCATTTTGTTGATACTTCATTTCACCTAGTAGTCGCTGCAACCAAATCATCTCTTGAGCACCTTCAGAAAGAGCCAAATACTTAGCATCAGCCGAGGACAGAGCAATATAATGTTGCAGCCTTGAGACCTAGCTAATAGAAGCTTCAGCGAACATGAATGTGTAACTGGTAGTAGATCTACGCTTATCCAAATTTGCAAAAAAATCTGAATCTGTGAATCCTTGCAGCTATTTATTGTTGCCACCAAAACATAAAACATAATCTGAAGTGCCTTTTAAATATCTTAGTATCCATTTAACAGCTTCCCAATTAAGCTTTCTAGGATTTCTCATGAACCTACTTACTACTCCCACCGTATGGGCAATGTCGGGATGAGTGGAAACCATAGCATACATTATGCTACCAACTGCTTATTTATAAGGAATGTTGTCCATGAATTCCTTTTCCTCTTATGTTTTTGGACACAATTCGGAAGACAACTAAAAATGAGAAGCAAGAGGAGTAGAAACTATCTTGGCATCATTCATGCCAAATCTATCCACAACTTTGTTAATGTAATCCTTTTGAGACAAATTAATTTCTTTCTTCTTTCTGTCCCGTGTGATTGTCATACAAAGAATCTTCTTGGCTGCCACTAAGTCCTTCATGGCCAATTTACTTGCCAACTTGGTTTTCAACTCACCAACAATTCGAGAACTTGTGCCAGCTACCAACATGTCATCAACATATAAAAGAAGAATAACGAATTCACCATCTGGAAGTTTCTTGTAATAAATGCATGGATCAGATTCACATCTTATGAAGTTTTGATCAATCATGAAGTGATCAAATTTCAAATACCACTGTCGCAGGGCTTTCTTGAGCCCATGCAAACTCCTTCTTAACCTGCAATAAAGATGTGCTTGCCCTTTGTCAATAAAACCTTGAGGCTGCTCCATATACAACTCCTCATCCATATCACCATGTAAAAATGTAGTCTTGACATCAAGCTACTCCAATTCAAGATCCCACATAGCTACGAGTCCCAAAATAGTTCGGATGGTTATCATTTTAACAATTGGTGAGAAAATCTCTATGAAATCAATCCCTTGTTCCCGAGTGTATCCTTTCACCACTAATCGATCTTTATAATGGTTTGTACCTCCGCCTTCATCTTTCAATTTATAAACCCACTTGTTCTTAAGTGGTTTCCAATTTTGAGGTAAAGGGACCAAATCCCAAGTATGATTACCTTCCAATGAACTCATTTCTTCATTCATAGCAGTCATCCATCTATCTTTATTTTTGCTAAGATAAGCGGCTTTATAAGTGGTCGGTTCAACTTGCTCCAAAATTAACAATTCGGGCTCTGCCTCTTCAACAAATAAGAGTTCATAATCTGAAAATTTAGAAGGTAGCTTGCGCTTTCTTGTAGACCGTCTTAAAAGAAATAATGTGTTTTCCTCAATGGGCAATGCAACATTGTTATCTGGACAATAAGCATCTTGTGCTTTAGAATTATCATCCATGTGAGCAGAGCTGTCTGCTGAATCAGACAATGAACTTCCAAAATTTGTGTTATAAAAAACTCGATTTTCTTTGTCCCCTGTTTCCTATTGAAACATGTAGTCTTTTTCATTAGCTGCCCCCAATTTTTTCATCACATCATTGTGCTACATGTGAGTGCAGGGCACGGTGTGGATAGGGAGTGGGTCCAAGTGCCCATCCCATAGTTGGTTTTGTGCTGCCAGTGGGTGTAATGACTGGCATGTTGCATGTAAGGGGAGATGGCATGCTGCGTGTGGATGGCACCACTAGTGTGTTACTTGTGGGCGGCAGTAGTAGTGTGTTGCACAGGGGAGATGAGCCTTGGCATAGGAAAGCAAGGAGTAGAACTACCGCGATTTATCCTGGATTCTACCCAATCACATTCAAAACACTGAGGTGGAGCATGGTACCCCAAGTATGAAGAATTTATACTGCCCACGGGTGTGGAAAAACCCATGGGAAACTTGCTTTGCCCTGCAGCTTCATAATCCACACTACCATATATGCAACATCATTATTTGATGTATGTTGTGCATGGGACTAATTTAATTCAGAATGATCATTAATTTGAGGTAAAATCATGACATTATTGTCACTATTGTCACTAGAATCATTGTTATATGTAGAATATGAATGAAAAGAGGGAAAAACAGAGTCAGAAGATTATGATATGGACAAAATTGGGGCTAAAACAGAGGTGGGTGAGATAGTAACATGCTGAGGATGAACTGCATTTTGGCTTTGTGAGGGGATGTGAGATAAATCAACGCCATTGTTGCCAATGTCTGATAACAGAATGTAATCTTTTATGTGTGTTTCCATTGACAAAGTTGGAAACATCATTTCATTAAAAATCACATCACGACTCCTCACTATTTTCTTCTCAACCGGATTCCACAATCGAAAACCAAATTGATCTTCACCATAGCCCACTAAGATACACTTTTGTGATTTGAAATCCAACTTTGTCCTCTTTTCTTTCGGGACATGTACAAAAGCTTCACAGCCGAATGCCCGGACATGTGCATAAGAGATCCTCTTTCCGAGCCATTCTTCTTCCGGAATACCAAAATCCAACAAAGAGGAAGGACTGCGATTTATTAAATAAACCACTGTGTTGCAGGCTTTCACCCAGAATTCTTTGCTTAAACCAACATTGGAAAGCATACACTGAGCTTTCTCAAGAATAGTACGATTAAGCCTTTCCATTGCCCCATTCTCTTGAGGAGTGTAGGGGACAACTTTAATCCTCCAAGTACCATGATCTGCACGGAAATTATCAAACTCCAACGAACAAAATTCACCCCCATTATCTGTCTTTAAACATTTTATTTTATGACCACTTTGATTTTCAACAAGTGCTTTGAAATTTTTAAATTTTGAAAACACTTCAGATTTATGAGACATCATGTAAATCCACACTTTATGAGTATAGTCATCAAGAAAAGTAACAAAATATTTTGCACCTCCATAAGAAGTTACCTCTGTAGGTCTGAAGACATCCGAGTGTACTAGCTCCAGCGGTGTTGTCTTCTTGTCATGTCCATTCTTCAAGAAGCTGACCCATTTTTGTTTTCCACAAAGACAATATTCGTAGACTTCCAAATCTATAGATTTTAGACCCGGTAATTGATCATGATTGAGCATCACCTCAAGGCCTTTCTTGCTCATATGGCCTAACCTTTGATGCCAAAGAGCTACATCGTTGCCTATGATTGTCATAGCAGCCCCCACCTCACTAGGACGCTCTAAAAGATACAAAATACCAACTTTATTGCCTTTGACAATCACCATGGAACCTTTGGTTACCTTCCATGAATCTGCAAAGAAAAATGTATGGCAGCCTTGTGTATGCAATTGACTGATAGAAATCATATTTCTTTTTAACTTTGGAATATGACAAACATCTTTGAGAAGCCATTGGCCTCCTCCTTCCAATGGCAAAACAACATCACCTTTGCCAATAATTTCACAAGAATTATTATCACCCAAATAAACTTTTCCAAATTTACCTTCTTGATAATTTGTGAGTGAATCTGTACAAGAAGAGGCATGAAAGAAAGCACCGGAATCCATCACCCAAGAATTTTTTTTGTGTCGTTTGCAAAAAGTACTAAAATACCATCATCCTTGTCATGTGCAATATTTGCTTCACTGTCCAAAACCCTTTCTTGCACCTTTTTGTATTTGATAATCTTTCTTAACATGACCAGACTTCCCTCAAAACCAACAGCCGCCTTCTCTTCCTCTAGACTGCGATCTCCTAGCTGATTGAGACCGCTGGTGGTAATTATTTTTGCCTCTATATTGGCTTCTTCCTCTATTCTCAGTGCTCACCATAGTGAGAGTATCACCGGATGAAGACTCATTATTCCTCCTTGTCAAATCTTCAGAGAGAAGAGTAGCTGAAAATTCATCGAAGACTAGCTTCTTGTTTGATGCCAAAGTGCTTACCACTGTTACAAGTCCATCCCAGCTGTTAGGAAGAGAACACAATAATATAACAGCCTTTTTCTCATCATCTTGGGGCATGCCAACTAAATTTGCTTGGCTGATCAAAGTATTAAATTCATTAAGGTGATTTTTCATGGCTTCGCCTTCCCTCATCTTAAGCTTGTATAACTTCTTCATGATGAAGACTTTGTTCGCAGCAGATGCCTGTGCATGTGTTGAAGTCAGTTTATCCCATACCTCCTTTTCTGTTACTTTTTCTGCAACGTTATGCAAGACATTATTGCCTAATGCAAGGAAGATTGTCTCTTCAACCTTTTCATCAAGCTTCTCCCAATCTTCGTCTTTCATGGAGGTTGGTTTCTTTGTTTTTCCTTCAAGAGCAAGAGAAAGGTCTTGCTTGATTAACAAAGACTTCATTTGTATCTTCTATATCCCATAGTTCATCCCAGAAAATTTCTAAACCTTTAAATCTTCCATGATTCTGAAATTTCAACCACCGAAATCTCAACAGCGATTCAACCTCGCTCTGATACTAATTGTAGAAGTTAAATTGCAGAAGGAAAGAAGAACAAATACACAATACACAGTGATTTATCGTGGTTCACCACAATAGTGGCTACGTCCACACTGAGAGTAGAAGAATTATATTAACTCAATAATGGGTAGACAATGAATAGGGTAGCTTTATTTATAAGCTCATAACCGAACAGCTGAAAGGACAAAGGCTGCAACAGGACAAATGTCCGTTGGCCTTCCAATACTCAACACATTCACCGATTGATGGATTTTTTTAATGTCTATTTAGAGTCCTTTCCTTGGCTATTTTCTATTTGATGTTTTCTGTTCGTTGAGTGCATTGAAAAGCCTTTCTTCCCTGACGAGTGAGATGAATAAGGTGGAGTGGAAAAACATCTTTCTGGATATGATGTGGCTATGGAAGATTTTGAAAATAGTATATTAAAATTTGTAGTTTTTGAAAGGAGGGAGAACAGAAACAGCTACAGAAAATTGAGCATAAAGAAAAGCATTGTTTGTACACACCTGTATCTTTCATACATTTAATTCAGATTTGGTATCACGCCTCTGTAATGAGGTCTCTCTTCTGCTTTACAACATTCGGTTCAGACTCAAGTTCAACAGCTTCAAAAAAACTATTATATAACCTCTTAAACAATCGAAGCACACATTTATCATGCATAGCACAATTCGATTTAATTGATAGATTTATGCAAACTATATATACACTAACAGTCTCAGAATAGAACTGATCATGGTGGTAAATGAACTGCAGTATGAATTGCCTGTATGTCAAGAGCATGGTAGTGAATTTGAGTTGAACTTGGGCGAGTCAATCATCATGACCTACCAAAAAAAGTTGCTTAGGGTAGTGGAAATATGCACAGCTTTGTGGGTATTGTGGGCATGCCTGGCTCGGTGAAGATCACCCTCACAAGAGAGTGATACTACAGAAAGCCATTGTTGATTGACAAATCCATCTTTCTTCGTAGCGCAAGAGTTATTGTACACAATTTTTTATTATTTTTTAAATTGTTGTAGAATATAGTAGGTCCTGGGAATTTTAGATTAAAAAATTAAGTAAAAGGTAAAGATAAAACTTGTGATATTTTTACTAGCATTTAACTGTGTAGTTTCTTAGTTAAATTTATTGATCTATATTTCATGATTAGTGATTCACACGAATCTATTTTTCATGATAATGAATGGAACACTTAGCACTCATTGCTCTTAGGTGATGCTCACACATACCTGAAATATGAGCACCAGATATAACAACTTGTGTGACTTTGGTAAATAGCCTCGTACACAAGCCCTGAGACTTGTTCAAACTAGGCTGCATCTTGGACTTTAATTTTTGGAATCGACGCCGCTCTCTTTTCAAGTCATACATATCAATCCACTCAACAATATGACTTGTCCAGAAATCTTCGAAGCAAAACCACCTTCTCTGACTATGCCTGGGCGGACAATATAACTGGGCAGTCAACCATCTCCAGGAAATGACAACCCATCCCATTGTGATGAAACAAAGGAGTGAAACCTTGTGATATCCATCTGACTTGTAGAAGACTATGACACAAATGGTGACTAATATCCAAACAGCTGAACTCAAAACTGACCTGGATATCAGATAATCAACCTGGCAGACACGAGCAACAAACCATGACCTCAGCACTTCACCCTCAAAATCATCCCAAGTTGACTTCCTCTTCTCATTTGACAATTGAATTTCCTCATTAATGGTGGAAATTGTCATCTTCTCATTTGAAAATTGGAACTTACTCTCCTCAGCAATGGCAAAAACCCTTTGTCTCAAAAGGCCACGAATGGTTTTACTCGCTAAAACAGCGCAACATAATATTAGACCAAGGACTATGATACATATGAATAAAATCAGATTTACAATTTTGGACCAGCTTATCTCTTCTTT
Organism: Thuja plicata; assembly: GCA_018584345.1. NCBI lineage: Eukaryota > Viridiplantae > Streptophyta > Pinopsida > Cupressales > Cupressaceae > Thuja > Thuja plicata. The sequence continues at coordinate 18,895 of MU226406.1, read as the reverse complement.
TCTGTGTTGCACAATCTTGGTTGTCGATTGTGAGTAAGACTGCTGTATGCAAGTCTTATTAACACTTACAAGCTCATATACAAGGTACTCTTGCACGCATTTTCGATCAATATATCCACTCCCAATAAATCTACTCCCAGATTCTAAATGAGTTGGATTGTATAGAAGGAGTAGTTCAGAAGCAATTTGAGCACATGTAGTTATTGCTAAAGCCCCAAAAACTCTGACACTTGGAGCAGCCATTCCAGGCAGCAAATAGCCTATAAAAACACACACAACAACTCTTCCACAAACAACAACTTCATGATTATAAATCAAATTTACGATGTCTCTTTTAAAATTACTCTCAATATTACTTAAACTGGTCCACCAAACAATTATCTGCACTGTTACGCCACTGAGAGCAAAGGCCTCACCATGTCACGACCCTCTTTCTCAGAACTAACGTTAACAACAATTAACTTATTTTTGTCTATGATTTGCATGGCGTGGAAATTATTGGAGAGCATTAATTTCACCCACCGAATCAGATTGACCTTTGACCATTTGTAGAGAGACTTTCCACCGACCATCTAGATGTTTCTCAGCAGCCAACATTGAATGCGTCATCTAACAATGTCGGTGGATGATTCTAGAAATTGGAAGTCGGTGCAAGAAAAAGAACTCCATGCTTTGAGATACCGAGAGAAGGAGAAAATGGAATTTGTTGAAGGGGACAGAGGGCTGAGCTTAAAAAAGGAGGGAGCACACAGGTTTGGGGAGGAAGTGGAGAGCGCATAGAAGTAAGGAGAAAGGTTATTAAAATGTGAGAGCCAAAGGTGGGGAAATTATCAGCGAAGAGGAGGGAGCAATGTAGAATGGAGAAAGCCAGCGTGAGAGGCTGAGAAAAGACAGTGCGTGAGAAAGGGACTGGAGCATTGAGGGAGGTGACATAAATAAAAGAGGGAATTAACAAGGAAACAACAAGTTGATAGGAGGGAGAGAATTTGGGTTCCTAGAAATGTCAATCCTTTCCTATTGGAGGAGAGATTAAGCCGGCTGGAGAAAATCAGGTTTTTATGTTTTAAATCTCTTGAATTTGTTATAGAAAGCAAGCTGTTGGTTAAAGGAGATCCGATCAAATTAGAAGCTCTATTTCCTTTTGAACTTTTAAGCTCGCCCAATTTTTGAACTTGTCTTTTAATATCAAATTCTTGAGATTAGTAAACATATGTCTTTTAAAATCTTATTATGGTCACACCATGTTTAGACCAGGAGAGTCAGATTTTGGATTTACTTTATTTTCTTGTATCAACCATCTATAAGAATTTAGATTTGTATTATTTGGAAAACATAGATATCGATAGAAATTTTCTATACGTTATTTTGGGAGCAAAAGTAAAACGTAGTACTCACCCATATTAGTTCTTTGGCTTATGAAAAGAACACAACGAACATATTCCTTCTCCTTAAGTTAATAAACGATTTTCTCCTTTAGAAGAATCAAAATGTTATAGAAATGTTTAAAGTCATGTTGTTTTGGAAACATAGAAACATTGGAAACATTGAT
>MU226405.1:814835-830592 GCA_018584345.1 Thuja plicata | reverse complement strand
GAGTAATGTTATGGTGTAATTTCATAGCCCCAAAGACCTATTTATTCCACTATTGCATATCTTCTATATTGTGTTATTTTATTTCTTGCACTTAAATGACATTCATATGAAGTGTGTAATAAGGGAGCAACTATGTAGAAGACTTCCTTCTAGAGTGATACTTGTTTGTAGAGCAACACTTAAACACTTTACTTTTTAATTTGTAAACCTTCATTTGTGCTTTCACATCAACGATCTATCGGCTTATCCCTTGCGCCCTCTTTTGGTGCAAGTGCTAGTTTATCCACTCTGTGAATTTGATCCCTAAATCTTCCACCTCATCATCTTGTATTTAATTAGTGCTCCTTTGGTGTTTACTAGTTTGAGAACTAGTTGTGAAATCTATTTGGCTCACTTTTTCTTGATTTTGCTTTTCTTGGGATGCGAGCTCTTCCATGCTTTTACAATAGAAATAATAATAATCCTAAATAAATTATTTAATTTCTCATAAAAAATAAATAAAATTAATACTATATTCATTCCCTCTATGAATTTGACCCATCTTAAATCTTCCTCGTCATCATCTTGTTATTTTTCCAAAAATATTGCTCTTTAATTATTGGTTCTTCAATATTTAGTGTTTAAATTTTAGTTCTCTTTGAGAATTGGTCAATTTGGCTCACTTTTTCTTGGTTTTGGTATTTCTCAAGATTACTCCCTGCATTTATAATAAAAAATGATAACCATCCTAAATAAAACATTTCTAATAATTTTATTTAACACGTAACAAAACCTACTTACATTAAAATGAGGTCCAGTCAATAGGCCTTTGGTCTATTAGTGAAGTTGAAGGTTCTTAACGAGTCCTTGAGGAATTTAAGTTTTGCTGAGTGCAAGACTCTCGCATCAAAAAAAGAGATGATGCCAAGATCATGCCCCAAACAAATTTAGTAGAATGGATTACCCCCAATCCTTGGCTCTTAGCCAAAGAGGTACAACCTAAGACTCGTACTCTTTTATCAGATACCAAAAATGACTTTGTAGATGTAAATCCTCCATCAAAAAGAAGAAATAAATCCACTAAAGTCTCCTCCTCAAACAATTATAGATCACCTAGGCTAATTATATAATAAATAGGTATTCCTCACCCCCATAACGTAGACCAAACACAAAATATCCCCATATTATTCCCGAGCAAACGAAAAAATAAATTAAAAAGTCCTTCAAAATGTCCTCGGTCATAGCCGGTAACCTTACCGCAAATCCTAACCGGCGGGCCCCACAACGCAACGCGCTAACTGGCAGTTAAACGGCGAATTACAGCAGACCACAGCCGGTCACCCATAATCCACAGCCGGTAATCCAAAAATAAGATTAATCCCTCTTTTAACCTTGCATTACTCTCTCTAGTTAAACCACGTCAGATTTCATTTACCATGGTAAAAAAATTAAGCGATCAAAAAATACTGCCCTTCTCGGCTTTCTAAAATTAATTTACATATATAACTCAATAATAACATTNAAACGGCGAATTACAGCAGACCACAGCCGGTCACCCATAATCCACAGCCGGTAATCCAAAAATAAGATTAATCCCTCTTTTAACCTTGCATTACTATCTCTAGTTAAACCACGTCAGATTTCATTTACCATGGTAAAAAAATTAAGCGATCAAAAAATACTGCCCTTCTCGGCTTTCTAAAATTAATTTACATATATAACTCAATAATAACATTTGAAGTTGTTATGTTTATAAGTGTTATTTTGGAGGAGGAGGAGCAGAGGAGGACGAGGATATATTTTTGCTTTAGTTTTCATGGATTTTATGGAATTGTGATTGATTTTCGTTGCAGCGGATCGGCGGAGGACAGAATTTTTCTGAACAACGGATTTCTGGGCTTCAAAACAAGGTCTCTGGTGCTCATCTTGGTACACAATTTGCTTTTATTTTTTATTTTCTTTTGTATTCTATTGCAATGCCCTGTGTTTGTTTCTGAAAAATGTTTAGTGTAGAGGCTAGTTTATTTAAGCCCTGGAACGCCCTTGCATGTATATATTTTAAATTGATGCTCCTTTTTTAGCAGGCTTTAGTAATAGTTGGGGTTTCAATGAAAGCATTTATTTTTAATCTAGCATTAAGCTTGCAAGGATCTGTTTGAGAAAGAAAAAATGCGTGACGAGGTACTGAAAATGAAAGAAGCTACGCGAGTCTCGATCTCGTGACCTCTGGACATAAATATGTGGTCGAATACTTTTGTACCAGATGCTTCAATTTTTTGTGATTCTTTTAATCTGTTTCTTCTCGGTGTTTAGAGGAGCCTGATCTTAATTTTTGTATTCGAGTGTTTTGTGTTTTTATTGGGTTTGGTTTTTTGGGTTTTGAATTTGTATCCATCTTGACTGTTGAGAATTTGGGGTTTTGTCTGTGAAGGATTCATGGTTTTGTGATTGTAGTGAAAGGAGGAGGAAGGGGTTGTAGAAACAAGGAACCTAAACTAATTGTAATGAATATGATTTTTCTTTTTTGGCAAAAGCAGCTTGAGGTGAAACTGTTGGTGATATAAATGAAGAGAGGAAGGGAGGAGAGCTACATGGGGGGTGCTCAAGTGAAGCGCCCTTCTACATCTAGAGGCGAATCGTAAGTTCTTGTCCTTATCCTTGTTCCTATCCCTGTTAATTCAAAGGTAATTGTTTTATCATTGTAGCCTTTTGAGAGAACTGTGAAAGGAATTTAATCTCTGGGTACTATGTGTGCCTGAAGTTAGGCGGGGAGACTATATCTCTATTTTGTTTTTTGAATGACAAAAAATGAGTTCATGCATTATGGATAATATGATTTTATTTTCTGGATATAAGCAGTCCGCAGTTTTAGCATCTTTCCTTTTTTAAATGTTTGGTAATCAGTCCATGATTATGTAATCCAATGTCATTTTTCTTAGAATCTGCTATTATTCGGTCAATCTGCATCGGTCATCTTTCATTAGTAGTGGTTCAAGCAACCGGACTGCAATCTAAACATTGTTACCTTTTAGTTTAGTCAGTCCCATGTTAATTGTTCTATCAAACAATTTGTAGATGTCAGTTTTTTCATATAGGTATTCAATGCTTTATGAGGTATCACTAGTTTTCTTCATCCGGTCGGATTGCATGCAATAGCATGTTCAGCTTAGGGCTTTTGTGCCTGTTTGGCACAATTTATTTTGTGTACAGCGTGGTAATATCTTCTTTCAACAGGACCCATATTTTCATTGGAAAATACTATTCTATGAGCCTCATAAAGAGGGAGCAAACCGCACTCTTGCAATTTGGTATATTATCTCTCTGGGGAAATTAGGATTGCATGCAATAGCAAGTTTACCTTAGGCCTTTTGTGCTTGTTTGGTGTAATTTATTGTGTGCAGCATGGTAATATCATCTTTGAATATGACCTTCTGTAATTTATTTATTTTATATTATAGATCATTTACAAATCTTTTGCTCATTCGAATTCCACAAAGATGTCCCTTTTGGGATTTGAACCAGGGTCTCCACAATGAGAACTCATTGCTTCAACCAACTAAGCTAAACCCCTTGGACCTTCTGTAATTATTTTCATTGGAAAAGGCTATTCTATGAGCCTCATGGAGTGGGAACAAACTGCATTCTTGCAAGTTTGGTTTCTTCTCCATGGGGAGCAACCCCGTAAGTTTTGAATCTGGGATATTTTGGTGGTAAGTGATCCTACTTACTTGTAGGTCAAAGCTTCATGAATACATAGTCTGCTTTGCAAATTTACATTTTGTTAAGTTTTTATATTTGTATGGAATTGTGAATTTTTGATTTTGACTATTTTTTGTTTGAGTGGTTACAAGATCACCACCACATTACTGTGAAGATGCATGATTGTCCTCAACTTTGTTCCTTTGCAAATAAAAATTAGATTATCTTGTCTTTCATTCATGAAGAATTTTCAAAATTTTAATGCCTTGGGTGAGTTGAAACAGCTCTGGACCGCCACAAAATCTAGGAGGAACACAGAAGTTAACAACAGATGATGCATTGGCCTATCTGAAAGCAGTGAAAGAAATGTTCAAAGACAGGAAAGAGAAATACGATGAATTTCTTGAAGTAATGAAAGATTTCAAGGCGCAAAGGTTTGTAATTGATAGTATAAAAATGTTTTCATGGAGGAGATCTGCCTTTTTTATTTGCACCGTTCAAGTAGAACTTCATTCTGAGTAGAGTTTTGTTTGTTTTGCAGAATTGATACAGCTGGTGTTATTGCCCGTGTGAAAGAATTATTTAAAGGGCATCGCAATCTTATTTTAGGTTTTAACACCTTTCTTCCTAAAGGTTTTGAAATTACTCTTCCGCCTGAGGATGAACCCCCACCCAAAAAGCAACCTGTTGAATTTGATCAAGCCATTAATTATGTCAACAAGATTAAGGTAAATCTCATGGCCATACAAGTTTCATGATTATTGACTAGAAGTTTGGAGCCTTCATTGCCTCACAAAGAGTTTTAAATTATAATTGATGTGTTTTGCTAGACTCGGTTTCAATACGATGAACAAGTATACAAAGCTTTCCTGGAAATTTTGAATATGTATCGGAAGGGAAACAAGACAATCAGTGAAGTGTATCAAGAGGTAGTGTACAGTAGGTTTTGATATTTTCTTTGGCATTATGCCATCGTATTTGTGTATTATAATTATTTCCTTATCTCTTGGGAGTCTTTAAAAGTTTATATTTGTTTCACTTTTAGTTATCCAAATTCACATTTTCAAATATAATCTTTTGCTTGACAGGTGGCTTCATTGTTCAAGGACCATCAAGATTTGCTGGAGGAATTTACTTATTTCCTACCTGATTCCTCAGGCTCAGCACATGTGCCACATGCTCCATCTTCTGCAAGACCAGCACCTTTTCCTGCTTCTCGAAGGGATGAGAGAAGCCCTAGCTTGGCTTTACAGAGACATCTTCACGGGGAAAAGATGGTTCGGATTTTTGTGATGACATTCTATCTTGCTTATCATTTACCATTGTGTGACTGGCTAGGCTGCATAATATTTACCCTCATCTAATCCTTTCTCTGTGGTTTGTGGCAGCGGGAGAAAACTGTTACTTCACAGATTGATCGTGATCGTAGTGTTGAAAGACCTTCTGATCATGATGGTGAAAAACCACCCATCAAGCTTGAAAAAGAGCACAGGAAGAGAGTTGAGAAAGAAAAAGAAAGGAAGGAAGATAGGGAACGCAAGGATCGGGAAAGAGATGAAAAAGACTCAGAACAAGAAAGAGACAGAGAATTAGATTCCATGCAGAGACTTCCTCATAAGCGTAAGTCTGCCCGGACAGCTGGTGAGCTGATTCGAAGGCAAACACAGGGAGGGGAAGGTGCGGAAGCTTTTGTAGGGCAGTCTATAACAACTTCATTTGAGGACAAAAATGTTTTGAAAAGTAAGTAATTCATATTAAATTTATTCAGGGGTTAGCCATTGAGTTTTTTTTTGTGTAAATGCTTTGGCCCTGTGGCTCCTTTTCCAGTTTAGCATTTGCTTGGGAAATGCTCTGTAAGCTAAATTTAGTGATTTGAATTTTTTTTGACATTGCAACTATTTATACATCATTATTAGATTGAACCTCAAGTTTTAATTTTTGGGATTTTTTGACTTGTTTTATGGTTACCAAGTAGCACCTATTGCTAGGATTTAGGGGTAGTTTGTGTTTTAGCGAATATGCTTGAATGTACAGTCTGCATAGTTTAACTTTAAAAAATAAAACTCACATGTAGATATATCTGGTGAATGGAGAGCAAATGCTCTCGTTTACAATTTATCACTTGTTTTGACATTTTGCATGTGAAAGTGCCGTGTTCAGGTTGTATGAGGATTATATTGAATGTTTAAGCTTGTTCAAAGAGAAACAACTCCATTTCTTGTGATATGTGCTTTTGTTAATACCTACACTGGCTTGATACCCATATTAGGGATGGTGTGTTTCTGAGGTTCTAGCTGTTTCCTTGCATGCAGTCTCAATTTTTTGTTATTGACTCCCGGAGGAACTATTTGGGTGTTGCTTTGGTAAATTTATTGAGACAAGTATTAACTTGGCTGTTATTGATGTCATTACAACTCTGCAAAAAAGTGCTGTAGGAATTTATTCAATTTCTTGAATTTTGGTCAGTGGGCATTTATTCTTGTTGTTGTGAAAATCTGTGTGCTAATGGGATAGTCAAAGGAACTTATAAGAAATGTTTATGCAGATGTTTATCATCAGGAATTACACTTCTGTGATAAAGTGAAGGCCAGATTGCGAAATCCTGATACCTATCAAGAGTTCCTGAAATGTTTGCACATATACAGCAAGGAAATAATTAATCGAACAGAGCTGCAAAGTCTGGTATGTTACCTTGTTGTTGGAGCACTTTTGTTTGTTAGCCATAAAATACATGGAAATATCCCTTTTCTTCTCTCTTTGAGGAGAAACTATAGATTTCCTTACCATTAGATTAATAGTTAGGGTTGTGGCTAGAAATTTCATTGGAAGTGGTAAACATTTTTTTAGGTTGTGGACATACTGTGATATTGCCAATGTATGCTATTTTCAGGTTTCTGACATACTTGGAAAATACCCAGATCTTATGGAAGGATTCAATGAATTTCTTTCCCAATGTGAAAATATTGGTAACTATGTAAACAATTTTAGATATACAGATTGCTTTAATTTGAACAATTTGCTATTTTTGATAAATTTCCACTAGTTAATTTATTATTTAGCTGATTAAATACCTGCATAATGTGTTCTCAACATGGCTGTACAAATATCCTGCAGATGGTTTTCTTGCTGGTGTGTTCAACAAGAGTAAGTTTTGAGTCCAACTTGACTTCAGTCTGAGTTTTATCTTTAGACTGGCCTAAATAGACCAGGATTTGAACTGGAACCTTTTTAGTTGTGAAGCTTGTAGCTCTTTAGATATTTCTAGTTGGATCTTGAAAGTGATGTGCAATGCTGCTAAATCTGAACCTACTAATAGGAGTGTTCAATTCCTGTAGAATTGTACTGGGGAGAGGGATCACATCCAAAGCCTGCAAAGATGGAGAAGGACAGGGAAAAAGACAGAGAACGTGACAGAGAGAGAGTGAAGGATGATCGGGAAAAAGATCGAGATCATGAAAGAGACAGGGAGAAAGAGAGAGAGAGACCTGATAAACCTACAAATTATGGGGCAAAAGATTCGTCAAGCCATAAGGTTTCCCTACTTTCAAATAAAGAGAAGTATATGAATAAGCCAATTTCAGAGTTGGACCTTTCAAATTGTGAACGTTGCACTCCAAGTTACCGCTTGCTTCCAAAGATTGTAAGAGACGTATTTATTTACAATTCATTCTGATGTCTTTTAAGAGTATTTGTTTTTCCTGCATTTTAATTACAATATGCTTCACTACATAGAGTTTCAGATAAATTTCAATCAACACTAACTTTGATACCTTGCAGTATCCAAAGCCTTCTGCAAGCCATCGCACTGAACTTGCAGTATCTGTATTAAATGATCTTTGGGTATCAGTGACATCTGGCAGTGAGGATTATTCTTTCAAGCATATGCGTAAGAACCAGTATGAGGAAAGTCTCTTTAGATGTGAAGATGACAGGTTTGTAATTTATTAACATTGCAGTGTTAAATTTTTAAGTCACAGTCTTTGGATGATGTAAAGTCATTTTAATGCTATTTTCATTATAATTATTAATATCAGTATGTAATGGAAATTTACTTTTATTTGCTCACTTTGTATCTTCAGATTTGAGCTAGACATGTTACTGGAATCTACTGCTGTTACAACTAAACGTGTAGAGGAATTAATGGAAAAGCTGAAAGACACTGGTTCCAGGCAAGATGGTCAAATTCGAATTGAAGAACATTTGACAGGTTCTTGCTAATTCTTCATGTTTCTAGTTTTGTCAACCTATGAATTATAAGCAAATAAGTCATATTAACATAAAAAACATTTTATGTTTTTTCTCCCTTTACACAGCTCTAAATTTAAGGTGTATCGAGCGTATTTATGGAGACCATGGCCTTGATGTGATTGATTTACTGCGGAAGAATGCAGCTGTTGCTTGTCCTGTTATATTGACTCGCCTCAGGCAAAAGCAAGAAGAATGGTCAAAGTGCCGTATGGATATGAATAAAGTTTGGGCTGAAGTCTATTCAAAGAATTATCACAAATCGCTTGATCATCGCAGTTTCTATTTCAAACAGCAAGATAAGAAGAGCTTGAGCACTAAAGGTTAAAAATATGCTATTTCTTTATTCTAATACCTTACTACCTAACAAAGTTTTTTTTGTAATCTTCATATCTTTTTATTTTTTATTTTAATTAGAAGATAGGATCTTTATGCCGAGAGGTGTAAACTACAGTGGCAGGAAAGGATATGTAATGATGTGAGTTTGTTCCGAAGAAACCCTTTGCTGCTGATATGAAGAAAATTTTGAAAATTGCTTTCGGACAAAACTATATAAAATATTGCATATATAACAACAAGAAAATCATTTAAGATCTATAACAAACTTTGCCTTAGAAAAGCAGAGAAAAAAGTAGACCAACAAATATCTATTCAATGGTCCACAATTATCACATTTATACATTTTTTTGTCATGCTCCATAATGTGCAGAAGAGTTGTGTGTTAGAGCATATCTATGCTAGGTCATAAATAGCAGGAGAGCAATTATTATTTGTGAACTCATACTAATGGAGAAGCTTGTTTCATGCCCAAAATCACCATATATCATATCTGGTATGCCATGGATGGGAGGGAAGACATTTTGAAATCAAATTCACGAGGAAAGAGGAGGAAAATTTCAATATGGTAGGTAATGTTCACATTAGAGAGAAGAATGGGAAGTGATAACACAGCAGAGTGGAGACATAATGGAATGCCCAGGTAGAAGAGAGTGAGTGGAACACAGAAGAGAGTAAGAGATTGCCGCCATAGCCCAAGAAATGCAGAGACAACAAATCATAGATGAAGTTATTTGCATTTTTTACGGGGAGACTTTTTTTTCAAACTGGAACATAAATTCCTTAGACCCATTGAGGCAGCAAATCAACATGTGCTCAAATTATCCCTGGACACAACTCAGCCTGAAGTTCCAACTCAACAGATGAAGAGGGAAGCAAGAGAGTTGAGAGGTGCATTTGGTGCTATAAATATCTCTTCTTGGTATTATTTAGCTGAAAAAACGCTGTGGAGCAAACAACAAGAATATAAGATGTTTTGAAAAATTTGGGAAAAAAATTGGTAAAAATTAAGTGACAAACTGGATTTACAAAAAAAAGTAAAACACAACAAATTGAAGAAAAACAGTCAAAATCTACTTTTAAAAAAAAAAAATGGGCATTTCTACAGCATAGAGATATTGAGAGCAAATCAAATAGAGAGTTCAACCCATGAATTGTAGAAAATAGATTTTTGTTGTCTATATTCATATTGCTGAAAACAAACGACAACAGCGTAAATAATAACTAGATGGTGACTATTGTGGAAATGTCAATTACAATATTCAGATATATAGTTGGGTACATTTTGGGTTACTCCGTACAAAAAATAAAGATATATATATAATAATAATAACTAATAATTATATTAGATAATAAATTATTTTACTACTTATATGATGATAATAACTTACATTGCTCAAAAGGTGTAACATTATTTGCAAAGTTGAAACAATTTGAAATATCTAATTGTAATGATATTGAATTTATTATTTAACATTATGATAAAACTTTAATAATATATATAATATAATGTGTGAATTTATAAATTTACAAATATTAAATGTTAGAAATAATGTATGAGTATTAAAAATTAAAACAGAATATAATTATTAAGAATGGTATATAAATTAGAATATTAAAAATAGAGTTTGGCCTTAGCATGGCATTATAGTAAGTTGTCATTTCTATATTTTATAGAATATAGATAAGCATAATCAGTAAGCATTTATAAAAGGTAACCATTTTTGGATATCTACAATATTAACCTGGGAGACCTATTTTGTAAAATAAAATTTAGGATTACTAAATTAATCATCCATCGATGGCCACAATTTTTTTTGCAGAGAGCTTGGTGAATGTTGGGCAGAATGCCATCATCGGCAATGGTCACGCTGCCCAGCAATTTCTCCAACAACATTATGCATTACTATAAGATGAATAAGTTTGCCCAAGTTTTGTCCAAAGCAAATTGCAAGCGAGCTTTAACCTGCAGCACATGCAATCTGAATAAAAAAATGCATTAAAAAATCAGCTGATTCAATAATGTAGGATTTTTTGACCATTTTGTGGGTCTTTTTGGGTTTTTCAGGGTTTCTGCCTCATTTTTAGTGATCCGAGCGATCATTTATGATTTAAACAGCATTTTTTTAGGGTTAGTCGCGATTGTTCAGGAGAAAATCATTGACTGATGGTCAACGATTTTTTACCAGATTCGTCAATGATTTTTGACCAGATTCAAGGGAAAAAAATTGGGACTGAGTGATTTGCGATTAGTTGCAATTTTTTGCGAGTGATTGCAGATTTTTGCTTCTTTGATCTGATTAATAATCATTTGAATATTTCATTTATTTTTTGTCAACTTAATAAAAATCAATTTAATTTATTGTCACCTTATTAAGAATTCGGGAGATTATAGTGCCTATATTGGATTTGTCACATGGGATGTCTTTTGGGTAGAGGTGTATTTAAGCCTTTAGTTATTTATGTCAGTTTTACATTTTAGTTCTCAAAACAATATTCTTTCATTTTTCTCAGGGCCATGTTGTCAAATTTGGCAAGAATTGAGAAATTTGATTAACTGTTCTTGGTTCCATTCACAAACATTTGATCAATTTTTCTTTTGTCTTGCAATTGACTTGCTTATTCTCTGAAACACAGTTGGGAACTGGGATTTCCCAATGCTATAGTTACCAGATTTGGTGGGGATTGGGAAAATTGAACAGATATTCTGATTTCTTTCCTCGACTAAAAACTCCTGTAAATCAGACTTGTGGTCCAAAAATGTTGCACTGTGGATTATTTTGTTATCTGCAATTGAAGGGCTATGCTTGCAGTGCTTATATTATTCTCAACATTAACATTGTTCAGTTTGAAAATGTTCTTGCTCACAGCTCATTGATATGTACTATTTGATTGGTAAATATTTTCTTGTGGTGTGCCCTTTGGTTCAGATGCAATGAATGAGGCAGTATCTCTTCTGTTTAATTCTCCTCCGAGTTGCAACTAGCATTTTATATTGGGGGTTCAGAATTAGATGTGGTGGCATACCCAATTCAATATTCAAGATCTGTACATAATAAACATGTAACATTTCTCGTAGTAATTTGAGCATAGGTCTCCATTATGAAAGCCCTCATGATTCACCACTTGAGTTCATCCAATTTGACATCATTAAGAATTGGAGTTGTGAAGATGATGAGAGATTTAACCCCTTTCATTGTTTCTGCTAGAATGCCAAACCCCCCTTAGCTGGTGATAGTAAGGAAATGCTGGAAAATTGAACTTGATATGTTCAATTTTTTAGTTGTCCTGATTGAAGGTACACAGTGTTTGGGTTTGTCTTTCTAACAAGTGAAAGGGAGCTTAAATTTTTACCTTTAGAAAGGATGTTTCATTATAAGTTATAAAGAGCATGGGATATTCATATGCATTGTTATATTAATGCAGAATTGATACCATTGTCTAATTATTTCCTTTTTTTCTGTAATGAATTTTGGTGTCATGTCACTAGGAACTGTATTCACTTTTTGAATTTGGTCTTCACAAGTCCCAATTATTGACTTTGTAGCTTCTGAGCTTTAATTTCTGGTTTTGATTGTGTATGTTTTTAAGCATCAACGTTTCGGATCACACTCCGTGATCCATCATCAGGATGTAAGAGCTATAAGGAAGTGTAAAAATAAGTTGCAGACTGGGCTTCACTCAGAAGATAAAAGGATGGTTGGGGTGAGAAAGGAGGCACGAAAACCAAGGGGGAAGAAAAGACTACCTAAGAGCAAAAAAGCAAAGAAATAAAAAATAATAATAAAACTAAAAAAGATAATAATAATAGTAATAGTAATAGTAATAATAATATTTAGCTTCTGTCAGTAAAGTCTCATCTCTTTAGTAATAAATAATAATAATAGTAATAGTAATAATAATTTGTAGCTTCTGTCAGTAAAGTCTCATCTCTTTATCTCTGATATGTAAACTATTCTTTTGTGTGCTGTCCATAACAAAACGAAATTATCATGGATTTTCATGAAATATCATAATGTAGATGACTGATGAATATCTCATTGTTTGGTTCACAGCGCTTTTGTCAGAGATAAAAGAAATAAATGAGAAAAAGAGGAAGGAAGATGATGTACTTCTTGCTATTGCAGCTGGGAATAGAAGACCTATAATTCCAAATCTGCAGTTTGAGTATTCCGATCCTGACATTCATGAAGATTTGTATCAAATAATCAAGTACTCATGTGATGAGGTATGTACAACCATGGACCAGCTGGATAAGGTAATGAGGATTTGGACCACCTTTGTAGAACCTATGCTTGGTGTTCCTCCACGGCCTCATGGGGCAGAGGACACAGAGGAAGCAGTCAAAGTGAAAATTTCTGTTGCAAAGGGTAGTATAGCAAGCATAGGGGAAAGTGATGGCAGTACTATTGCTGATATTGCTAATACGAATTTGAAACATCAAACAACTGGCAAGACTGAGGAAAATGTAACCGTAGAAACGACAGTCTCTACTCGTGTTAGAATGTCAAATGGTGAGAGTGTAGCAAGTGGTGATGCTATTCATGAAGCTGAGCAAAATGGGCGTAAAGGCGAGGGGCCAGCTGGAAATTTGCACCAAGGAAAATTGCATGCCACTGCATCCATAGCTGATGAGATGCCCAGTACAGCCATGCAAGTTGGTCACATTGAAAAGATTGATGATCCAAACGCTGTACATTCTACTGTGACAGAGTCAAGTATGGGAAGATCATGTTTGGATCACGTGTCAGGTTAGTGTACTTCAGCCAGGATATAGAGGATTTTGACACTCAAAATGAGTAAATTTATGTTAATAAAGTTTGAGAAAAGCATGACAAGGTTTTTTTTTTTGCTTATTACTCAAATAATTGTGATGTAACTGCAGGCACTGTTCCAGTGCCATCCAGGCCTGGTCAAATGGCAGGTGAGAATGGGCATGAGCCTATTCTAAAGGATAGGGGAGGTCCTCTAGCAGAGGTATGGTTCTGGCTTTGTTATTTGGAATTTCTTTAAAGCACAATAATGTGAAATGGAGAATGAGCTCTTGTAATAGTAATGTGTAACGGTGCCTGAAAAAAGTGAACCCTCTATGTTGTGATAGGCTTGACAATAATCATCTGATATATCAATTCTATATGGATAACAAATTATTGTGCTTCATGATCTATTTTCTTGGGTGTTTAAAATTATTAAAGCAGGAAGGAATTTTTCTATGAATTGTTGAACATATTTTCTGATTTTGCATGTGTTTAAAATTATTAAAGCAGGAAGGAATTTTTCTATGAATTGTTGAACATATTTTCTGATTTTGCATGATGTCAACTTATGTTTTCCGATTTAATAATTGTCATTTCTCTGTATTTTATCTTAAACCGCAGTTGAAAATCAGAAATGTCAAGGATGAGGAAGTTCAACATATTGATATTTTTTATGCATGTTAATGTTAACTTCGGTGTTTCCTTTTAACTACTTGTGTTGCCCCATCTCTAATTTCCGTTTTTTTCCATGTTTATGCATTTGCTATCTGACATCAGTCTTATTATTGTTGCATGATATTGGTACAGGAAACAGAAAGAAGGCCTGTCGGTGCAAGATTGGAAAGTAGGGCCATGGATTCAAAGTCAGATGCCCTAATCTTGAGATATCGCGAGGTTGTACAGAGCAATTTGAAAGCTGAAAGGGAAGAAGGTGAATTGTCACCGACTCCAGAGACTGAGGATCGACTGTATGGCAATGCTGGTAATGTTGTTTCTGGTATAGATGCTGTGCCCAAAGGGGAGGAGAATGCTGCCAGTAGGCAGTATAGAAATAGACGGATTGAAGATGAAGAGGTAGAATGTGTTGCAGAAGCAGGAGGAGAACATGATGCTGATGCAGATGATGAGGGAGAAGAAAGTGCTCAAAGGTCAACTGAGGATAGTGAGAATGCATCCGAAGCTGGTGAAGATGTCTCAGGAAGTGACTCTGGTGAAGGTGACGAGTGCTCACATGAAGATCATGAGGAGGAGGAAGAAGAAGAGGATGAAGAACGTGAAGAAAATGATTGTAAGGCTGAAAGTGAAGGGGAGGCTGAGGTAACTGCTGATGTGCATGATGTTGAAGGTGAAGGAACTTCCATGACAATTTTAGACCGTTCTTTGCTAATGGCCAAACCTCTTGCAAAACATGTACCATCCAGTTTAAACAACAGAGCACAGAAAGATTCTAAGATTTTCTATGGCAATGATTCATATTATGTGCTCTTCAGGCTACATCAGGTACAACATAGAATAGTTTCCTACGCGGATCCAACTTTCAGCAATTTAATGATTCTCAGCACTTGATTACTGGTTTCATAAATGAGTTGGGGTTCACACTAGTTTGTCATCTTGCAGACATTGTACGAGCGAATTCTTTCAGCAAAGAAAAATTCTCTATCTGCTGAACATAAATGGAAAAGTGTTAAGGATACAAATCCTCCTGATCTATATAACAAGTGAGTTGTTGTGACAAGGCCTTGCATACATGAGGCATTTTCTAAATTTATCACATTTCTGTCTTCCTTTTATAATTATAACAGGCTCACAAATTCCCTCAATGAAAAATCGAAGTTAATTGTTTAAAGGTTAAAATATTACTCTGTCATATTTTAAAATATTAGTGCTGAATCATTGTGTTAAGTTGTTATTACTAGAAATTTAATAAAAACAATTGTAGCACCTGGTTTGATGTTTGAAGTATAGACCATGCTCCTCTATGCCGGTGTTTATGTTCATGATAAAACGTCTTCAGGTAAGACTGCATGATATTAAGTTTGGCTGCTGTTGATATACATGAGAGAGATGCATTTAGGCTACTGGATTATGATCTACTGTATGGCTTTAATTTATTTCTGAAGATTTAATTGAGGCTTTTAAACAATTAGATTTCTGCATTTCTGGTGTAAACTGTGTGTGATTTTTCATCTTCAAATCATATCAATTTTTTCACATCTAATTTTAGTAAATAATGTAACTTAATATATTGAGGATATGTATATAATGGTTTTTAGTTAATCTATTTTTTCAAATTTCCAAGGGAATGATTTGGCTTTTGAATTCAAACCCAGTGAACTAGTTTCTAGTTGAGTTTTGATTTTGTTTGTATTTTAAGTAACAAACTGTTCCAACTATTTTAAAATAATTGCAGATTTATGAGTACACTGTACAGCTTACTTGATGGTTCAGCTGATAATGCTAAGTTTGAGGATGATTGCCGAGCAATAATTGGTACTCAGTCATATGTGTTGTTCACATTGGACAAATTGATATTCAAACTTGTGAAACAGGTCTGGATTATGTCTCATGCATATTTACTTCCCTAGCATGAAAAATCAATCTAGTCTCCTCAATCATGTAACTCTTATGCAGCTTCAAGCCATTGCATCAGATGAGATGGAAAACAAATTGCTTCAGTTGTATATGTATGAAGGGTCAAGGGCACCAGAGAGATTCATAGATCTCGTGAATCACGCAAATGC
>MU226405.1:801642-814196 GCA_018584345.1 Thuja plicata | reverse complement strand
CTAGACACAGAAGACTTTTTATTTCGGAGGAATCAAAAGAATCAGAAAGCCTCTGCAGAGATCAACCATGGTTATGAGAAGGCGCCTTCTCATAATTATTTTGAAAAGAGGGCTGATCGTTTTCATAGATGGGTTGAGAGCTCTTGAATCTGGCTGTCATTGGCAAAGGTGCACATTCTTTCTTTGGAAAGTTCACCTAAAGGATGTTATTTCTTTTTTGGCATGTATGTTGTAGCGAATAGCTTCTTTGCTGAAAGGTAAAATAATTTGGAGTATCTATCCTATATTTAAAATTAAAACCTAAGGCAATGACATTTCTCTTTATCTGCATTACCAGTGGCAAGATGCAACCGACAGAGTGTTCCACTGGGTTTGGGGACGTTTCCTTGAGGGGATGGGGGAACGTGTTATGGGGACAGGGGTACTTGGGGCCTAAGTTTGGGAATGCTGGGAGGACAGTGGGTGGTTGGCGGCAGGGGAGCGGTGCTGACATAATACATACAGTATTAGTACTTGAAAAATTAGTTTTAAAAAAATAAAAGATGTATAACATGATAACTAGAGTCTAGTAGTAGTATTCAAATGACAAATTTCAAAATTGAAAATATCAAATATAGAGATTGTAACGAGAATTCTTAAAATTTTAAATATTTCATTTCATAATCAAATTAATCATGATTCAATGTTCATCAAAATTACAGTCATCTGATCCAGTTATCAAGATTCAACAATGTTCGAACTTCAAACTTCGAAAACAAAATACTAAATAGTAAATATGAGAAGTATAAACTCTACTAGTAGAGTCTAATGACTCTTATCATTCCCAAGCTCCTCGCCTAACTCAATGTTCTTATCACTCGAATTGCTGGACCCCACATTCTCAAGCTCATCCATACCAATACCAACCAGGAAGGCTTCTGCCACTTCAGGCACAGCAATAATGGTTTCTAAATGTCTCTTTTATAATTTTATTAGCTTTAGGCGAGTTAGGGTTGCAGTTTAGTTTTTTTTTTGTTGTAAAATGTGACTTTGCGGGAAATGCCTTAGTCCCTTACTCTGTCGAGGGACATCTGGGAATCTCTGAGATGTCCAAGCGCCCCCAAATGGCGTCCCTCTTGAAAGAAACATCTCATCTTGTGTGGAAAATGTGGGAAACGTCTCCGGGCTGGCTGAGAAACGTGACGGAGGCGGAGGTGTGGTGGAGAAACGTTTTGGAGGCGTCCCCCTATCCCAACGATGTCCCCGTCTCGGAAACTTCATGTTTTCCAGGGGGAGGGGGGGGATGCGCCCCCGTGGAACACTGTGACCAACAGTCAGATTAATATTCCACATACATCTTTACGTGTAGCATTACTGGTATGTTTATTATTCAGTTTCGTGTAACATGAGGAACGTGAAGAAATTGAGATGACTCTTTAAAGTAGCCCTAGCAAGATAATGCAAATTCTCCACGTGATATTGGTGACAAGCTAGACTTTTCATTGGCCAAACTGTGTTTTGCTCAATTTCCTATGCCTGGTGCATTGTGGCATGTGGTGGAATATGTTTCAGCTGTATTGATGTGGTCATCAAGGTGGTTGCATTTATTGATCAATGGATGTACATCCTGTTCTCAGTCTCAAGCTGAACATGATTCTTAGCAGAATATAACATCAGATTGTTGCCTTAGATCAAAGAGTGGTGATATAATTGATTCTTCACCTTAACAATTTTCTTGCCCCATACAACTTTAGGGTTTACATTTTTATTATTTTAACACATTGGGATCATATTTCTACCATTGTTCATCAGCCGACTGCATGCTTCTGGAATATGTGAAGACTTTGCATGACTCCGCTCATTTTGTTGTTTTATTTGGAGTTCAACTATCTTGGGAACATGTGACCAAAATCTTTAGTACTTTGAACCATTGTGTAATTAGTAATTACGCTGAGAGGCCTTCTACAGTTGAAGGAAGACATATAGTGTCATGTCATTCTTTGTACACAAAAACTATATAGAGCCAACATTTATTGTTTAATTTTAAGGCATCAAAATTCTAAAATATATATTAATACCTCCAAACAAAGCTATTAAATTTTTTAAAAGTAACATATATAAAATTTACTACGCTTTTCAAAGTAAAAAGAAAACAGAAGAGATGGAAATAACGAATGGTAGCTTTTCAAAAGTAAAATTAAAATTTACATAAGTAAACCTAGGATGCCAGTTCAAGTTCGGGTTCGAGTTCAAGTTCGAAGAACCGGTTCGCCAGTACGGCAAAATTTTGAAAAGGGGTTTGGGTTCGGGTTCGTTAATACAAAAATATGTAAACTTTTTTAATATATATACATATTTTTATATTTATGCAGCCTAGAAGCATGAGTTAAGATTAGAATGTCACATAGTATCATAAAAAGTAAACATTTAAACAATAAACACACTCGTAAATTTGTAATCATAGCATCATGAATCATGAATCCATGATCATACCATCATATACTTCAAGTTCAAGTTCAAGTTCAACATCAAAGATTCAAAACATTAAAATTAAATCATAACATCAGTTCAAGTATCATTGTTTGAAGTTTAACTAATGGATTAATAATTTATTGATATTCTTCTTCTTCATCATCATCATCTTCCATATGGAGCCTAATAAGACTCGAACATTAATTTTTCCCCACTTTTATTGGCGCAGTTTCCACCCCAAATTATTAAATGGGGATTTGGTGGCAAAGCCCCCAAGACGGGGTCAAGGGGCATTGCCCCTTGCGGGGTCTAGGGGCAGCGCAATTGACTATAATTATTTTATAAAGGCATCGAGAGTTATTTTTCAGCGGGCCCAAGTTCGGTGATGTCAAAAATTTGGGTTGTGGATGTCAAAAATTTATAAATTTTGCCAAAAAAATGTCTTAAACTCCTTACGCTAGCGAAAATTCGGCAAAGTTTGTTCCAAGTTTGCCGTTTTCCGGCAAGTTCGCCTGGGTCCGAACTGATTGCTGGGTGGTTCCGACTTGGTCCCTGTGGACCAGACCCAGACCAGACCCAGACCACGAATTGGTTCGAACTTATCCTGGTCTGGGGGGGTCTAGGGATGAATTGGACTTCCTAGAAGTAAACCGAGTATCTTAGGAAAAAAATAGTAATGTAATAAAATAAAATAGTTCTTAAATAAAAAGATAAAATTACGTCCATATATTATATAGTAATTCATATTCAAGCTTATATATAATTTTTTATGCAGGTAATCCAAATTGAATCCAACGGTAAAAAAATGCGAACCTATAGTTGTTTAATTGGATTGCAAATGCATGACATTGCTGTGAACTACTTAGCAATAAAGTACTGGTAGTGAGTGGTGCAACATTATGGAATTTTTTTTTTGATCGGTAAATGTTGGATATTTGTATTAATATAAAGTCAGGTTACAAAGGATTGAGCAAAAAAGCTGTAAAGATCTTCGTAGTACAAAAAACACACCAAAAAAAAATTGAAGGCACCTAGACCAGCATTAATGCTGCTACCCACAAAAAAGTTTGCCTGTTCTCAAAATGCACCTTGTGCGTACATTCATCGAGCCATATCATCTTCCTGGTTAATCAAAACAGAAAACAAAAAACAAAGGCCCCCACCCTACTGAAGCCATCCTTGCGCTTCCTCCCGGGAGAAGTTCGAGATTGCTCTTGCCCCTACCGCAACGGCACTAGCAGTCGTCTCCTTCTTCTGCAATTGATGGCGGGGCCGTGGCCTGCCAGTGCTGTCGACTGGAGCTGTTGATCTCACCGAGGTGGTCTTCTGTCGCTTGCGTGCAGCCACGTTACCCTGGGCTCCGCGCTCCTCCATTTTCTCCAAGTAATCCAAAATCATTACCCAACCACGCCTCACTTCCGGAAGTCTCATCTCCATGGGTTGAGATGTGCTCCACACCACCAAAGGTTGGACTGCGCTTGGTCCGCCACCTATCAGGCGCCACGGAGCATGCGTCATCCTTAGACCCACTCCAAGCACTGCACGGTCCACAACCCTTTCCAAGCCGACAGACCATTTAGGTTCCAAGCATTTCCTCGCCACTGAGAGGGTTTCAATCTTAGTATTTCCTACCATGAGTCCCATGGCCAGAAAGAGGGAGGAAATATCCAAATTGGTGCGAGGCCTTCCATCAAAATTCAGGAATTCTTCCCCGAAAATTGTGGAAACCGCCTCCAGGAACTCTGGTTCATCAAACCGAAACACATTGCCAAGCTGCTATGCTGTAATCTCGTCCCTGAAGGCAGGGAGTTGATTCGGGGACTCAAGCGAGAAGTTTGCCTCCATTGACACCTACGCCACCCACCACACTGTGAGAGACAAAACTCAGCACACCTTCACAGCTTAAACTATCCTCTCACGGCTTGCGCTCTGCTATGACATTGCAGATAGCTCGCAAAATCCTTGCTTTAAAGAGAAAGGGTAGCTCCTCGAATGACGTCCCCCAGAAGGACTGCCGCATTAAAAGGTCTCCGTACTGTGTGATCATGGAGACGTCTGATGTTATCCGTCGGCCTTGTGCGAAGGGGATGGTAAGTACCGGGTATTCATTGTGGCATGTTGCCGTAAATGCCACTCCATCAAAACGACCTCATGCAAAACCGAGGTTTGGGCTCCTTCCCACTTAAAGTAGGATCAAAGTACAAAAGAGATCTACTTGTGATCTCTGCCCGCGCCCCTGCTTTCATAAAAGTGGTGTCTTAATTGTCCCAGGCATGACCTCTGTTTGTGCCATCTCGTCCCATTCAAATTTGCTAAAATCTTCCATGAGTTCTTTTTTGTCGTTGCTTGGTCTCCTCACTCCAATATTTGATAGTAAATCTGCCATTTCATTGGCTTCCCGCCGCACGTGGACAATCTGAACCTCCGGGATTTTGCTGAGTAAGGTTCGTATACTTCGGATGTATAGGTTCAGATGCCACGCGTACATTTTGCCTTTCTTGATCCCATTGATAACCAGCATTGAATCCCCTTCCAGGACTAATTTCTGCACACCTAGGTTCTTTGCCATTTGGACTGCTCCGAGTGCCGCTTGACATTCCGTTGTGTTATTGGTACCATCCAACAACCGCAAAGCTCCCAGCGCCACAATGTCTCCTAGCTCATTTCTTGCCACATAGCCTACTCCTGAAGGCCCTGGGTTCCCTTTCGATGCTCCACCGAAGTTGTCTTTGATCCAACTCGGTGGGGATGGGATCCATTTGATTTTGGTTAGGTCACCTGCCCTACAAAGCCCCTGAACGGGCCAACATTATGGAAATATATTGGTGTCAACTGTAACCTGCAATTGGATCTGGCGTATAGTGTTTACCATAGAGCAGTCTATAAAGGTACAACCTTCAGGTTCCTTCATCTAAATTATCCATTTGAAATCGTTACCAATGAAATTAATCTTATTCCCACTTTTGCTGCTAATTTGTCATGGTACTCATCACTAAACATAAGCATAACACTAGTATGCACGTGCAAACTCTTTTTTATTTGTATGATGGACAGTCTCCCAAATTTTCTGCTTGGGACAACACTAATTTTATCTCCAAACAAGCAGGAGTATAGCAAGTCTTGTCTGTATTTTCGTAGGATGATATAAGCAAACATTTTTTAATGGAGAAACTTCAATCATGGTCTTGATCATTATAGGCCATATATATATAGATATATATGCAGGCAACCTGCTTGCATTTGCTACGGCCAGGGGTTCCCTTCCTTGGCTCTAATTACCATTGTCTAAGATGCTCATGTTTGCATGTCTAGCCATCAAAAGAGAATCTGGATACGTAATTATTTTGCCTTCAAATTTTTGATGTGGGAAATTTGATCAAACCCTTTCTTAGTATCTTTCTTGCTGCAGTTTTTGGAACAAGACTCAAAAGCTACGAAAAAAACCAAACCTCAACTTACTTGTATTGAAAAACACAAATTATAAAATTAAGAATAATTACCATAATAATGAATGGTGGTTTTTTCAGAAGTAAAATTAAAATTTATATAGAAAAGTAAAATAGCTCTTCGAAAAAATAGAAATGATGTAATAAAATATAATGGTTCTGAAATAAAACAAAAACTCATGTCTATATAGTAAGTAAATTAACTATAAAATAAAATTTTAAATATTAGATACATGTATTTAAGATATCTACACTAGTAGTTTAGGAACTTTAGTCTTTAGATTAATGCCAATATCAGCAATCTTAGCTGTTTTCTTATTTCACTTATGCAATCTTCTTTGTTAATTGAATCTTTAGATGTATTTAAGATATCTATACTTGTAGTTTATGAGCTTTAGTCTTTAGATTAATGGCAATATCAGCAATCTGAGCTATTTTCTTATTTCACTTATGCAATCTTCTTTGCCCTATTCCTTTCTTATTCTTTCACCCTTTTAATATAGTTTTTATTATCTTGAAAAGCACATTCATGCTTTAATTGATAAAGCTCCGACTTTTGAAGGCATTATAACATTTAAAGAACTTAACTGGTCGTTTAGCTTGCAGATCAGTCTGTTGTAATGTAAAATAATTCAGACTTTGGAATCGTGTCCAATGATCGATACTTTTCTTCTGGCATCTGTTTTGCAGATTCCACCTGTCAAGGGAACTGATCAAGAAACTTCCTATTGTGTGTAATCTATCGACAAATAACATGGTCTAGCCTTTTCTACATGCTGCATAAGATTTTGTGAATTTGGAGCAGCATGGCATCAGATGCTCTTTTAAGTGCTTATATGGCACCTGTATTTTAGCAATCACCGTTGCGGTTGCTAGATTATCAGCTTTGTATCCAGACTATTGTAAATGGCTAAGAATATTGGAGGACTACCATTTTCTCTAAGAACTTCATATTCTTATGATTTCTTAATAATACAACTGCAAGAGTATTCCCTTGTAACGTAGTGATGTCTCTAACTATTTCTGATAGTGGATCAGAAGGGTTAAGGACTCACATTTTTTAGATCTAGTTACATCAATTTCCTACATTGTATGTGGAGCATCGCTCAGGATACTTTCAAAATTTTCGTACAAGTCAAAAGCTGTCTGCTGGATTTTGTTGTACCTTTCAGGGAACATACATGTATATATTTGCAGATATTTTCCACCATTTTTCTGTATGCTTCTGCACTATATTTTTTTGGATCAAATATCTTTTGTAATTCATTGAATGGAAAACAGGCACTTGTTCTCTGTAAATTATAATGATGGTTAAAGTAATTGTCATTCTTTTGGAGGGCGTTTACCAAAGACATTGATTTTATGTGACTGAGAAAATCAAACTACTCATCAATTGCTCTTAAGAAATAAGTATAGGTGGTAGGAAATTAAAATAATTATTTCTATGGGTTGGGCCTTGGATCGTTATTTTGATGTGGAGAATATACATGCATTAAAAAATGTAAAGGGACTGTTTTTGATTGTGGACTCAATTGTTAGTTGTGGTTGCATGGCTACTGAATTTCTTGTGATGTCACAAGCTATGCAAACATTATATGAGATGTCGTTTGGGTGTAGGAGTGTTTGAAAATCAAATTGATACCTTGGGTGGTTGTGTTTTGGAGGTCTTAAGCTTAATTGTAGTATGGCTTAGCTTGTCCTAACATTTATGTTTGTTCTATATGCCAAATGATCCATGCTGTGTATGGCTTAGCTTGTCCTCCTAACATCTATGTTTGTTCTATATGCCAAATGACCCATGCTGCATGTGGATCTCATATTTTTATCTCGATGATCAAGGCAAGAACTTTTGGTATCTACACGCAATGACAATTTTAGCCTTGGCTGAACCTCTGTATATTTATATGGCATTTCTACAACAATGAGCAGGCTTAAACAACAATTTCCTAATGCATTTCACCTTGAAGCTCACCAACGCAGACAATCTCCAATGTTGACATCAAGTGAACACATAAGTTGACTTGACGCACTTCGTGTATGACTATTGATAGATTGTTTTGCATGCCTGTTATACTGTAGGAGTGTTCTGCACCCAATCTTTTTGACATTACAAACTTTGTTAAATGTTCTTGAGCTGTGTCTGCATCATGTATATCTTATTTCAAAGCCACAATGCAGAAACATGATTGCCTTTTTTGTACATATGATTCTGAAGGAGTAATGCAGAAATTATACAACTGAAGTACAATTGTCTTGTTTGCATCAGATGGGTTGCAGTTGAAACATTGACAGTTTTTAAAGGAAGAAATGCATTGTGAAAACCATGTGGATCTTTTAATATTAACAATACTGACATGAATATGTAGAGGACTTGGGTTCTTACAAATATTGCAGGATCTTCTATCCAATTATCGAAGCTTCCATAGGTGCATGTTTAACCAACCTTTCAATGAACTTCTGAACTCTTTTTTAGGGCACAATAGATTTAAGGTGGTCTAGAAGTTGCAAGACACAAATTGTCATAAAAGAATTGTCATAGCACAATGCAAACATAAGTGCAAGAAAACATAATTTCACGATGTACAAAAACAACATATTTTGTAAATTGTTGACAAGTATGCAATTTGTGTTTGCTATCGTTCTTGATCAGCTCCACTAATCTTGGGACAACATTTGCAATTTCCAAATTTCTACATCACATAACACACATACATGTCATCCTTATATTATCCTTGTACCATCCTAAATTATACTCACCTACAATTGGATGCTCAGTTAGGTCTTATTTTAGTATTCTTCTTGGGCTTTTGTGCTTGATCCAACCTTTTGATTTTGCTTTCCATTCTAGCATTTTCTTCGCAGCATTTTGGGGGGGAGGCTGACGCAATTGGCCTATTCCCGATGTTTGCCCTGAAATTTGAATGGGAAGTATGTTTCAACAATTAAGCAGGAAATCTAAATTAATGTCGGCCCTCTCTGAGCTTTGAGCTCCGAAATGCTTGTGAGGGGTATATAAGCAACCTACCTCTCCTCATTTGGGTAAGCACAAGATAAGCATTAAAAAAAGAATTCAAGTTCTCTACTACAATTTTGCATCAAGCATTTTAAAACAGATTTCAAGCATCCAAGACATCTCTTTAAGGTAATCTTCTCCATTGTAGCAAACTTATCACTCTCTCGTTAAATATCAAGAAAATGAGACCTCAATCATGCAAGAAGATCCTTTTCCAACTACATGAATATCAATGTGAATTTATTTCTTTTCAAGGCAAGAGACATCAAGCATAACAACATTTTGGAGATTTGAGGAGTATTTGCAGATCTAGGCATTTGTGAAAGACATCCTTGATTCTTCTCTACAATTCATGATCCTACAACCACACTCAAGACTACTTCAAGCTTCTACATCGACATAGCAACAAAAATCTGCTTGTGAAGGTATAAGCAATTGCATTTTCAAATCTACCATTTGCTTTATATTAGCACACTTTGCATTTATGCATATTTAATTTCAATTTCAAGGTTGGTTCCTAAATCGAGATTTGACTGAGGCAAACTTCTCTCTACACAACGTTTCCTCTCTTTTCTATGTGTAGGAACACAAGACACCAATTTCAGGATCAAATTTGAGAAGTACAAATCTCGGCTACAATTTGTAACTAAAATTGTTGGAAAGTGCGGGGAACAAGTCGACCCAGTCAATCTAGTCCTAGGAACAAGTTGACCAAGTTGCATAATCCCTCCAAAACATCGAACTGAATTTGCAGGTTAGTTACAACCTCTAGACTCTATTTCTGGTTACATAATTGACCTGTCTGCTCTTTGTCAGCCAGTGTGTTATGAAATTTATCTTTTAGCCTTAAGTCTTGCATTGATTAATCACACTCGAATAAGCAACCTCGATTACAACAAAGGATCATTGCACTCATTCAATGCTTAAGCCTCCTTGAGCCTAATAGGTCATCTTCCTTCCAATGTAACTATGGAGAAGGAAAAGTCTACCAACCTCAAGACCGATTGAAATCTTGAATAAACCGCCCCTTGCGCCATCATTCAACGCTTTAGCCTCCTTGAGCCTAGTGGGTCATCTTCCTTCCAATGTAACTATGGAGAAGGAAAAGTTTACCAACCTCAAGACCGATTGAAATCTTGAATAAACTGTCCCTTGCGCCATCTCACTTTACTAGCGCTCTAGTGAGCTAGGGGATCAAGACACTGAATACGGTAAAGATGTTTTGATAAACCAAAAGATTAAATGCGAATGAAGTAAAAGTGATTAAACAATTAAATTGATTAAGATACTAAATTAACCAAAATGCTAAATGCAAATAAACGCGAATAACTAAAATAGACTAATAGATAAACATATTTTGATTAGAGAAACCGAAAGAGCACGCTACGAAACCAAACATTGATCTCTACAAGCCCACTGCGTCGGACACCCACACGGGTCGAGGACGACAGTGTGGATACATGACAAATGTGCGATGTGCGTTCATCTCATAAAGACAGAGTACAAATGATAGCTCAACAAACAAAGATACTAAAAGGATAATGAAAATAACAGAATGTAAACTAATAGAAAACCAAATATGATGATAGATTATAAAGAAAGATAAAGTTATGCTATGAAAGCACAAAGAGCAGGGGAAAGAGGCTACACCATATTCAACAAATGATGAAGTTGATGACCCACACTCGCTTCCCCACAAACCTGCACACACAGAAACAATGAAAATGTTGGGGTGGCTATTTAGAGACTTGCCTCACTTAGATCCCTGCTTTGGTGTTTCCACCTCCACAACAGCCTAATGGAGGAGATAACAGTGATAGATAACCACAATGATCAAATGAACAAATGATAATATTGCAAGATATTGATCGAGTATGATATGCTAAGCAAGATATGAAATAAGATGATGTAAGCGACTTCCCTCCATGACTTTGAAGCCAAAGATCAAAAGCAAGCTATCCCAATGCAACAAGAAGCTTCAAAGTGTAATGAGAAAACTCATAACGGAGTGAAGAAGAGAGTCGAGACTATTGAGCAGCGTCTAGAGAGCCCAAATAAAATAAAAAAATGGAGAAACTCGAATCTTGATGTCAGTGCGTGGTGGAGTTGGGTGTTACATTTGTAGGGTGACAATTTGTAATCCCCCAACAATAGTCTACACGTCTGTAGATTCACGGATGAATGCACACCAAGCGAATGTATCCAAGGCACACACGTCTTGTATCGCCTAGGCCGCATGACGAAGATTCAGTGGTCGATGACTATGCCAGATGAGTGGATGTGGGTGGTAACATGGAATTTCATGTCTTAGGCTAAGGTAGGGGCGTCACGCAATGTAAAATTACACTAGGGTGCAAATTCAAGACACTACATTTTACCCCCACTTTAGCGAGCATATCACTATGAGAAAGATGTGAGATAAAGAAAAGAAACTTACCTAACTTACATGTGGGAAATTTGTTTGCATATGGTTGCCCCCAGCTAAGATGCCTTAAATTGTTGCTAAGTCGCATCTAGCACACACGCTACAGATGAGCGTGCTAGATGACGAAGACTTGTAAAAAGAGACCATCAATGGTACACCAATACGAGTGGCGAGTAGTGTTATCCCACATAACCATATGATATGGCGATTTTGATAGTGCACTAACATGCATAGCACAAGCTAGATAGGCATGTGATAGGGTGGCTTTAGAAGGTGCGTCGACATGCATAGCGAAAGCTACATAGCCATGTGATAGAGTGGCTTAGACATGTGCCAACACATAGAAAAAGCTAGATAGGGCGACTTAGATCACGTCGATATGCGTAGTAAAAGATAGATAGGCGTACAATATGGCGAGATTGAGACGAGATAGTGGATTGGTACCCACAAAGGCAGACATCAAGATCATTTTTTTTGAATTTTGCAAGAAAAACCTGTGAGTCAACATGATGGGTTAGATAAAAAGAGAATCAGACACACACATATATAACTATCCCACCTTAGAATGGACCATGTAGCTCAGAGGGGAGCATAAGACATTCTAAGGAGAGAAAAAAACATTGTGGCATGTCAACATACAAGATATTGCCATGGAATGCCACTTCTTGACAAGTGACACATGATCTTGACAACATCTACACAAGGACATGGGGATCCTATGGATTGGCGTTAGAACCCAAAATATCCTCTCAGGGGATATATCATCATTGTCAACCATGGCTTTGATATGAAGAATAGAACATGAAGACATAAGAAAATAAAAAAAAGATTTGGGTCAACATCAAAGGGTATCCTAAATGCCCCAACACTTTCCATTGTCCGCAAATGTCAAAAATCAAAGACACAACAAATAGAAGAAAAAGACAACACATAGACGAAGGTACATATAAATAACCTCCTATTTCCAAGTGCCAATGGAGTACAAGGGTCCTCTAAGAAGGAACAACACTAAAAGGAAAACATTGGGGAACACAAGCAAACACACTCTAGTCTAAAGATGTAGAAGCGCGTACTACCTTCACAGTCATCCACCAACAGATCATCATCCTCTTAATCTTGATCATACGGGAGGGAGGTCAAGATTGCAATGCCACAACCGTGATGAAAACCCCATGCGCCCTACCAACAACTAGAGCCAAGGATGAGGTAACTTTGACAT
>MU226405.1:782120-801445 GCA_018584345.1 Thuja plicata | reverse complement strand
GAGAACTAAAATGGAAAGAGGATCCATCAGAGCATACTTGCGATAACAAAACTCTGACACAAGACCCTGCTCAAACTTCCTCTTGATGGACGAAGGTGAAGCCCTTCGATCCATTGTAGTAGCCTCCAGGACATCAGGGAAGCTGGCATGGCGGTCATGGGATGAAGAAGACGTGGGTTGGGTGGACATCACTGCGTTGGATACCACTTGAGTATGCAACATGTTCATCGGTGTGGAGAATGTTGAGATATTAGGCAAAGTGGTGATAAAAAACGCCTCCTATGCTAGAGAGATGAAGACTTGGACACACTTGGCGTAAGGCTTAATGGTCACTCCCAACGTAGGGGGAAGCGAGATAGAGGAAGTTGCACGACAGAAGGGTGGAGCGACTGAGATGGAGGTGGGAGAAAGGCTAGGTGCGAAAGATGAAGAACAGACAGGGGCTTCGAAGATGCACTCTCCACCCTCGTAGTGACCTCATGTGCCACCTTTCTCAATGGTGACGCTCACTCTCACACACAAGTTGATTTGACGTAGATGCAGACCAGGCTGAGAAACCTGTGGAGGTCCAATGACATCCTGCTCCATGGGAGAGGTCATTGATGTCAATACCAACAAAGAAGAGGGCCCCACTGATGGAGTAGGAGGTGACATTAACATAGGCACAAATGACTTAGTCATAGGTGCGCTTCTCCTTTTCGCCCTATGAGCGACATGAGGAACTAAGGATGCCCTAAGAGGCTGATGGATAGGTGCCAAGGGAGATGGTGCGGTTTTGGGAGACATGTTATCCCTACTATAGACAATAGGGTGAGGTATGTCTACGATTATGGGGATAAGAAAAGGTGGGCACACCTTAGGTTTCAACAACATGGGTTCCTTTCCTTTGTCTACACAAGGTGCAAACACAATAATAGAAAGCATCGTCGTAGGCTACGAGACCCAAGGCAGACGAGGAGGCTTCCCATGTGGAACATGCTTACCCTAAGCCCCCAATGAAGAATGGATAGAGGATGAAGTACACTAAGCCTCGTGAGATGACTGAGTAGGAGGGGTAGGAATAGGCACAACAAATCTAGAGTTCAATTCCCCGACCTAATATTTTTGATAAACAAGGAATGACACATTTTGCTGGGAACATAGGGGCCTTACCAGAGTAGGCAAGAATTGATCAAGAGAAAATCCCCCATGGGACACCAAAGGACGATATCTAGTGTCCTAGACCGTGTGAGTAGTACCCTCGTGAGGAAAATTTAAACATTTGCGCACGAATGAGGGGAGGGCTCCCATACATGCCAACCAGGGGATACCCAATTTGACTTGAAAGAGGTCCGACGCAGGAATCACAATAAAGGTTGAGAAGACTACCTTGGCTCCCACCTTGACTGTCAAGGTGGTGGACCTCAAAGCGATAAGTGACAACCCATCATGCATTCTGATGGTGGCAACACACTTGTGGTTTAAGTCTTTGACAAAGAGAACCTCCTCCGTGATAAGGTCGACCTGACATGAAGGGTCAACCGAGATGCCTGGACAGAGATGCCATTTATTAATGCCAGGACATAAAGGGGAAAAGGCTTTTCGCTATGTGACTCATCTTAAGGGGTAAAAGTGATGTTGGCTTCAACAAACTTCCAGACAGATGAAAAAATAGAAGTGATGGTCACCATCCTTATGAAGGGACTGCCACTTACGAAAAGGGAAAGTTTGATATATAGGTCGCTAGTTCACATTGGTTTCACCAAAATGTGGAGAAGGAAAATTTTACTGACCCAAAGAGTGATTATAATCTCAATGAATAAATCGTCCCTTGCACCACCTCACTTTATTAGCGCTCTAGTAAACTAGGGGATCAAGACACTGATATTGATAAAGACGAATTGTTAAACCAATATATTAAATGCTAATGAAGTAAAAGTGATCAAGACGATTAAATTTTATGATACTAAATTAACCAAAATGCTAAATACAAATGAATGTGAATAACTAAAAGAGACTAACAGATAAAAATATTTTGATCACAAAAACTGAAAGATCATGGTACGAAGACTAAACACTGATCTCTGCAAGCTTACTGCCTCATAAACCTGTGCGGGTCGAGGATGACAACATGGATGTAGGAAGAATGCATGATGCACGTTCATCTCGTACATATAGAGTATAAAGATACTAAAAGATAATGAAAATAACATAATTTAAATTGATAGAAAACCGATTATGATGACAAAATATAAAGAAAGATAAAGTTATGCTTTGAAAACACGATGAGGAGGGGAAAGAGGTTACATCGGATTCAATGGTTGATGAATTTGATGACCCACACTTTCTTCCCCACGAACCTGCACACATGAAAATAATGAAAAGGCTGGGGTGGCTGTTTGGAGACCTACCTCAGTCAGATCCCTGCTTTGGTGTTTCCACCTCCACAACTTAATGGACGAGATAAAAATGATAGATAACCACAAAGATCAAATGAACAAATGATTATAGTGCAAGTTATTCATCAAGGAGTATTATATGCTAAACAAGATATGAAATAAGACGATGTAAGTGACTTTCCTCCATGATTTCAAAGCCAAAGCTCAAAAGCAAGCTGTCCTAATGCAACAAGCAACTTTAAAGTGATGAGAAAACTAATAATGGAGTGAAGAAGAGAGCCGAGATTATCGATCAGTGTCTAGAGAGTCCAAATGAAATTTAAAAATGGAAATATAATGGAGAAGCTTGAATCTAGGCATTAGTGGGCGATGGAGTTGGGTGTTACATCTACAGGGTGACAATTTTTTATGCTCCAACGATAGTCTGCATGTCTGTAAATTCGTAGATGAGTTTGTGCTGCACATACGTCTGCATGAAACACACACATCTTGTGCCATCCAGGCCACATAACCAAGATTTGGAGTGGTCGATGACAAGGTGAGATGATTTGATGTAGGGGGATGATGTGGAATTTCATGTCTTAGGCTATGGTAGGGGCATTAAGCAATGACAAATTACACCAGGGTGCAAATTTGCGACACTACAATAAGAAAGAGGATAAGGCCTAAGTTCACTTATTTTCCTAACAACCCCTCTTATGTCTTATATCACACTAGCGAACCTTCTCCCCTACCTATCTAAAACTTTTTATGTTACAATCCCTTCACTCATAACCCATCTTATCTTAGCTAGATTTGTCAAACCTGCATCTATTTGTTACATTTGGAGGATAAACTCTCTAGATTCTATCAATAATAATTAAATAAAAGAGTCTGGGACATTTTCCCATTAATACTTATTATGCAACATTTTATACTTGATCTTTGACAACAAAAGTAATTGGGCTATAACCATGTTAGTACCTTTTTTAACTTTGAGAGATGACTTTCTATAACTACTTTTCTTTCTTGCAACGTTGAATTTTTTTAAATTAAGTAATACATTTTGCTATGCCAATTCACAACCTTCAAATTGCAAATGTATATACAAGAAAAGGAGTTGTTCATGGCGTTTCAAGTATCATATGAAAGTACCACCACTAACTTGTCTACCACTATTTGTTGAAGGTTTAAGGAGATGGTGGATTTATAATATTGTTTGCTATTGTGATTGAAGTGCATGGTGGTGAAATTGCCCCATTATATAAGAATGCTAATTATGTACATGTGAGTACATTAATCTTATTTAGATATTCAACTCCCTTGTATTCAGTAGTGTGCTTTTACGTTAATTTCAAGCAATCGTTTTCATTTAAAAATAATTTACAATGTAAAATTCTCTCTTCCAAATGTTAAAGATCACACTCAAACATTGTAAATTATTTATATTTTGTCTCTTCCAAATTATTATTACCATATTTTGAATGAAAACATTGTAAAATGTAAATAATTTAAAATAATTTACATTTTACAATGTTAATAAATTATTATAGTGTGATTTATATTTTGTCTTTTCCAAATTATTTGTAACATATTCTCTCTTCCAAAATGTTTGAGTGTGATCTTTTGTACAATGTCCAAGATGCAAAGTTCTCAAATTCTCTCTTCCAAATGTTAAAGGTGACTCATTCATTCTTGAAGCAACATCCAATCTCTTTACCAAATAAAATCTTATAATTCAACACTATTTTTACATGTGATTCATTGTGCATTGTACATTGTATTTATCCAATAGTGGAAGATAAAACAACACCATTTTGATTCCATGTTAGATGCCACTTTGGGGGTTCGAACTCAAGTATCCACATCAAGAGCCCAAAAATTTAACCATTGAAATCAACCTCTTGGACTTATTGTTCATTATTGAATACATAAAAGTACAATTGTGTTTTTTTATTTATGTGAGATGATCACATAAAATTTAATTATTATTGTACGTCGAATACATCGTTCCAATACTTGTTATAATATTATAAAATAAAAGAACAATTATATTATTTTAATGTGAGATGATCACATAAAGTTCAATTATTGTACTTTGAAGACATTCTTCCAATATTTGCAAATGTAATGTGTATATACTTTTCTCAAAAGAAATTATGATCATTTGATCAAGGTTTACAATAGTTTCATAGTTGATAAAGTTTTTCGATTTTGTGAAAAAATTATTGCACACGATAGAAATCAATTAAGAGTTAGACAAAACATTATAGCTATTTTTGTGCACTAAGATTAAAGGATTCAAACTAATAGATTTCAATAAAACTTTCACTTCCTAATATTGATCAACTCCAATATTAAGCATGCCAATACTTTATCTTCAAGCTTGAAGAGATGATTAGATTGACAATAAACAACTAGGTTCTTAATAGGATTGAAAAATAATAATTATTAATAAAATAAGCAAAATTCAATATACCATAACCTCATAATGCACAATAATTTTAAAATGTTATACTTTTTGACAATGTAAGCATTACTAATTTTATAATTTTTGATGATAACCTAAGGCACACACTCATACAAGTCTTCTACTTGAGGACACAAACATGAAAAAAAATCCTTTTTAGTCCTCTACAAAGAAGTTGGATGGAAGAAAGTAGTAATAAGTCACTTGAATTACGTGTATATATGGGCGTATAATAATATTTTATTATTTTCTTGATCACATACAATCCACTTTAATACAACAATCTAATCCAGTAGTTTCTAATTCTAATCTAAAAGTATTCTAAACACAAATTTCCATCTATAAAAGTTGTTGCAAGGCCTTAAACTTGTAATAAAACAATAATAAATTTGGACAACTTCTCTTGTGTGAAAAAGGTGGTTATATTTCAGTTGAGAGAAATAAGACACACCGCTATTAATACTAATGAAATGATGAATGAAATCATCTCTACACTCTAGCCTAATTCTTGCTTTAGTTTGACTACTTTGGCCAAACTTCAATATGTACTGCAGTGCCTCTTATATGGATGATCTTGGATTTTATTTTCATCTCTAGAGGATATACACCAACAATGATGTAACCTCCTTATATCACCTTCTTCCATATAAATTTAACTAAAATATTACAATTCATCACTTTTTTGGCACTTTTATCATGTTCCATTTTATAGCATCAATCATCTATAAAAAATTGATTGCTCTAAATATTTTTTTTTATAGCATCAACAAGCTTTCAAGAAACAACTATTTGCTGAATTGTTAGCTCGTGCAAGTGGAGAGTCATGGCAGAAATGACAGACTTTGTCCCAATGTTCTGCAAAATTTTGTTAATAAATGCAATTTCAAGATGGTTGGCTCCTCACTTATGCATTGTGTGATGAATTCAAGTGTTCTTGTAGCCAAAAAGTGTTTTTTTTCGATAAGCTAGGGATTTCTTAGTTGTGGTCACAAGTAAGTACTCAAATCTCTGTTCTTGATTTGAATTTAATCCCCTGGTATTATTAGCTAGCTGAGTTGAATTTCAGAGTGTCAAAGTATTTAAATTCTACAAGAAAATTATAGAATCCTAAAGTGAGTAAACCCTAGATTTCAAAATGAGTCAATCTAGCTAGGAAACATCATCTATTGCAAAACACCTACTTTTCCAAGATCTAGGGGTGAGGACCCAATACCTGATCACGTTCTAATGATTGTGATAGTAGTTGTTAACTTAATATCCACACTTGCTGATTTAATATCCAATATTTTTTACAACATTGTACCAATAATTGTCACTTTAAAGTTGTTTTTGCTAATAATGACTACTCATAATTGAATGAAATGTGTCCCTTATTCAAGCAACCAATTGTGTGATGCCACACCAACTACACAAGTATGGGGGTCTCTAATAATGCACTATGATTGGTCTCCCATTTTTTGGGGCTGTTTTGGACACCTTGGAAAAAAATGCTGATGTGGCATCATATTTGATGACGTGGCCCTGAAACCTTAGTTATAAGTAGGGGAATTTCCATGTAAGTTGTTGTAAAAAAATGGGAGTGATTTGAAATTTTCATAGGATTTAGAGAAGCGCAAAATTAGGGTGCTCAACTACTGGGTCCTCTCCCTTACTCAATTTTCTCCATGAATCATCAGTAAAGACAATGCATGCAAAAAAGTTAGACCCAAATTTAGAAAAATTTGAAAACAAGTGTGCAAAATGTAGGGATGCAAATATCCCATATACTAGTTGGGAATTATTTTTGCACTGGTGTAGGAAGAGAGAGAATCATGTGCCCATGTAAAATATATAAAATATGATTTGGGAAAGTTGATTGTCCCATAGCTTTGTAGGCATAGATTTCATCAAGGCAACTGAAAAATCCTATGATCCAAATGTTAAAGATAATTAGAGCTAAGAACAGAGGTGAGATCATTTCAATAATGAAACTGAAGATTGCAAATGTGTTCATGTTAAATAGGGCGACTAATAAGGCAATAAATTATGAGTACTTTAAGGGTGAATAGTACAAGCAAAAGAGTACTATTATATATGAAATTTTCCCCAAGCATAGGCTCAAGGGTTATAGAAACAAGGAGAAGATCAAAAGGAAAAGATCCCAATATTTAGAGCTTGATGGTAAATATTGAATTTGACTTTGCCACTTAATTTTTAGATCAAATGGAGTAACAATTAATGAAAATGAAAATGAGTGACAAGGTCATTGAATTCAGATGGTATTCTTTGTTATGTCACTTGTTTTTCTTTGAAGGAAATGATAACTGGGACAAGGCTCTCTGAATGACTATGACAGAAAACAACAAACAAAGAATGCTAGTCCAATGATAGGCTTACATTTGGGATAAGCATTGTAAGAATGTTGATTAGATCAATTTCCACAATCAGCTAGTCCAATGCTAGGCTTACATTTGGGATAAGTATTGTAAGAATGTTGATTAGATCACTTTCCACAATCATTTTGTTGCTAGTTTTTGGGCTTCTTGGGGAAAGGTATAGGGAGACTTCTTGCCCATATTTTGACTATGCTAATGCAGAAGGAAATGAATCATGAGTTCAAGATCAATAACAACTATGGTGATTAGTATATGCACATTGATTCTACTAATTTCAAATTATATGGATGTCTAGTTCTCCCACGTTCTCCTAAAATATGTGCTAAGGAGAATATGCATTATTAGAGTTCGTGTGGCAGATGAATAAGTTGCACCTAAAATGACACAAGAAAGGGTTCATGGCAACAAGCACAATCTTTTCTAATTTTTCTACGAACCAAGAAGGATTGGAATGAACTTATCCAATTCTTGAAGGATATAATTTAGAATTAGGGAAAGTCAGTAAGTTTGAACTTGAGAGTTTTATTCATCAGCTCGGAATATAGATAAGAAATTTATCCTTTAGACATCATGTGTTGCTTGAAGAATATTTGATAAGAAACTATACATACTTTGATGTAGTCTATAACAGTAGAAGAAAGTGGGGAATCATCTAGAGGGGATAAGAGCAAGGACAAAATAATGAGCCAGGCTACAAAGGATTCTATGCAGAGATTGAAGGTCCTATTGAATCAAAGACTTCATATAACACCATCAATATAGAGGCTTAAATATACTTTGGGCGGATACAAATTTATGGAGATGAATTTTATTGACTTGAGGTGACATAATTTTACAAATCAACAACAATAACATCCCAAAAACCTTTCAACATTTCTTGATCGTCAAGTACTTTGGGAGGAATAAAAAAGAAGAGTTCAAAATGATTTCTCTTTCCTTTGCATCTTCTCCCTCTCCAATGGCCGACTCTGACCCAGGTGCTTATGGGTTTTCTTTTGCTTAGGATCCACTAGGTGCACCTGTTTCGTCATTGGGTGGAATTGCTTCTACAACCCCTTCTTCCCCTGTGTGTGATGTGCTAGTTGCGGGAGAGGTTGTTATCTCTAATATGCCCTTTGCTCCTGCTGGTGGGTTGGGGTGTGTGTGTAGTGATTTGGGCATTCTTTCTCCTGATGGTGGTAGGGTTTTTGGTGGAGCTGTACGTTATGGGCACACTTCATAGAGACTTAATACTATGGTTGTGCCCTCAAAGCCTCTTTCTCATGGACACAATTTTTCTCGTGTTGAAAAGTCTGCTACTACTATCCCTTCAAAGGAGAAATATTGACCCACGGCCTATGTGCCAAGACATCCCCCGTGGTGGTGTGTGGCCCGAAAGTGGTGAATAATGTGGGATTTTACTAGCATTGTGGGTTAGTTTGTAGATTCGTTAGATTCTATCCCCCTCTTCTTGATCTGCACCGCTGGGTGTCTGACTCATGGAGACATTTAGTCTGAGGTAACATCAAGCTTTTCCCTTGTGCAAAGGGGTTTTTTTTATTGTTGATTTTACTTCTGAGGAAAGTGATTTGGTGTTGAGAAAGTTGTGGGTGTGGGGGATCCACTCTCTCTCAACCAAACCCTAGAAAACCTCCTTTAACCCTATTATATAATCTCTCAGTGTGCATCCAGTATGGTTTCATCTCCCCAATCCCCCCTGCATTTTTGGGAAAAACTCTTTCTATGAGGCCACTGGAAATTCTATTGGTCATTTCTTAAAGATTGATGAGGCTATGACTCCGATAGACCTCTCTACCTTTCCTCTCATTTTGGTTGAAATTGACATCCTCACACTCCTCGCTCGGTAGGTCGTTCTCATAGTCAGGGACATGCCATGGGATCAACCGCTGGATTATGAGGTCCTCCCCTGTCGACGTCAGAAGTTCTTCTCTACTGGTCATTTGGCTATGGTTTGTTCTCTTGCGTGTCAAAGAGGTGTTTCCACTTCATGGCGGGACGCAAATGATGATCATTTTAACATTCGTACATCTAAAACTTCCTCTGATGTCTCTTCATAGGATGATAATGATTCCCCACAAGGTGACACTTCTATTGAGCTGGCCTCCTCTGACTTGGTGGATCCGACCCCACCTCTTGCTATTGATACAATCCCCTCTAGCCGCGTGGACCCTTCTCCGACTAGTGCTGCTCCTGGTTTGTGCCAGCCCTTGGTTGTTGAGATACAACAGTGTCAACACTCTATTCCTATTAGGGATTCTCTCTTAAAGAGGGCTCCACCAACTTCCCCTTATGGTGGATACCCTTTAGAAATTATCATTTGGACGGTTGTCCGCAGACGAAGTTTTTTTTTTTTTGGAGACTCTCACTCTCCTGTTGTGGGTGAGAGGTCTACCCATTCTTGATGCGAATTAGAAGCTGTGTTGCTAGTCTACTGTTAATGGTCTTTCTTGACCTTTTTGTAAATAGTTGTTTTGGACAAATCTTGGGTTTTGGTGGTGTAAGGGTTTAACCCCCTTGCTAGGCTATTTTAATAATAAAAAACATCCCGAAAAACCTTCTGCAATGAATATAAACACTTTTTTTTTATGTCTTTTTGTCTATATAAAATGCTTTTTGTTATATTAAGAAAGTTACCTACCGTATATGACACTTGTACATGGCCTTCAAGTTTGTTGCTCCCTTATTTAATAAAAGGGAATTTCAGGCCATTTTAAAGGATTCAAAGGTTAATTTTAGGAAGTAAAACCTAATTTTGTATAGTGTTCTATCTCAAATGTTATAGTAGAAAATATTATTTTTTCATATGGTATATTGTACAGAAAACCATTTATCAGATATAATATCAAATTATGAAGCATCTATCTTAGTTGTCTCCACTGATATTATACTTAAATCTTTTGAAATCAATGAACAAGCTTTGTGGATTTCATCTCTATGTTTTGATTAAGTTCAGTAGCCAAACAAGGGGGATGACCCTTACACAACCACAACCAAAAGGCATCAAAAGATCAAAAACACATAAACATAAGTGTCGGCTATGACAAGTGAGGCATTAACAATAGGGTCAAGAACAAAACATTAACAACATGCTAGAAATACAACTAGTAACCCACATCAAGAGTGGGAAGCCAACTCACTCACAATAGGGGGAGGAGAATGGGAGGTAGCATGATTCTTCCTTCGCCAGCAAACAACCCTCTAAGTGATACTATCACTAGGGTCCCCATTACATAATAAACAAGCCCCCATTGTGCAATCGTCAATACCAGGAACAAAGTGTATGTCTTATTTACTACATCTTTTCAAGAAAATACCTAAATTTCTTAAGCTAAGATATAATGGTTTGGGTGGGTTAT
Source organism: Thuja plicata (assembly GCA_018584345.1). NCBI lineage: Eukaryota > Viridiplantae > Streptophyta > Pinopsida > Cupressales > Cupressaceae > Thuja > Thuja plicata. The sequence continues at coordinate 790,887 of MU226405.1, read as the reverse complement.
CATGGATCTCAAAGAATATTTTTAGATAGATATATATCAAGATTATTTTTGTAAGGTAATGGTACAAAAAAATCTATGGTTAAAATCTATTTGATATATGCATGTTGCATAATTTCAAAATTTATCTCTATAACCCTAGATAAACACCTATTAGAAGTCTTGGTCTTTAAATCAAAATAGAATTATATTCAAATTAAAAATCTAATTTGGTTTCAACATTTTTGTTTTTTAAATATATTTATATGTTCTTAGGACTAGTAAAGAGTATGTCCAAGAATTGAGCCACAATTGTTGAATAAACTACAATGTATTGGTCTAAAGGAGTGAGGGCTTTTATGTTATAACAATACCTTATTTGTCAAAGTGAAATATAGTTTCAAGAATTATATAGGATTAGGCTCCTTGGTCTTGAAAAGCCAGAAGTGCAGAGGAATTCAATCTTGTCATTGATTCATTTTTGTTGGCCACTTCCTTGAAACCTGTGAACATAGGAAATTGATAAATATTTAAAGGAATTCAAGTAAATAGTTAGAGGAATCAACAGATGATTCATCATCTTTACCTAACTTACATCCTATTACTACTGGCATACTCACATGATTGAAATACATTGTTCTAAACTTCTTTAATATTTTCTTAACATACTTGGTTTGTGAAATGAACATCCCTTTATCTGATTGAGAAATCTATAACCTAAGGAAGAAAAATACTCACCGAGCATAGACATTTCAAATTATTTTTACTTCTCCATGGAAAAATCAACACATATTGTCACTATTTTATCTAAAAATGATATCATCTACATAGACCACAATAATTAATAAGTGATCTCCTTCATTCTTGATATAAATATTGTTGTCTGCAGTTCCTCTTTTGAAGCCTTGTTGTTGAAGATGCTTGTCTAGTCTTAAATACCAAGCCCTTGAGGCTTGTTTTAGCCCATAAAGTGCCTTCCTTATCTGGAAAACATAGTCCTCATTCTTTGAAAGGATGAATCATTCAAGTTGTTCAATGCACACCTCTTCCTCTAGATTTCCATTTAGAAAGGTAGACTTCACATCTATTTGGTAGACTTCAAAAATCTTATTGCTAGAAAGAGTTAGAAACATCCCTATCACCTTCATTTGAGCAACAAGAGAAAATGTTTCTTTGAAATAAATTCCTTCAACTCGAGCATATTATTTGCATACTAATCTTGCCTTGTTTCTCACAATTTGACCATTCTTATTTAGCTTGTTTATAACTACCCCTTGTTCCAATCACATACTTATCTTTAGGTCTTGGAACAAATTCCCAAATTTCATTTTTCTCTATTTCATTGAATTCCTCTTCCATGACCTTTATCTAATCTTTGTCTTCACTTGCTTCTATATTTTTTTTGGTTCTATGTTGGAGATTAAACATAGATTTGCATGCTTTGACATACTATCGAGTCTCCTCCTTCTCTGAACTTCTATATCTAATTTGTCCCCAATAATCCAGTATTATGAATGATTATTTCAGAAAAATTTGGACGGAGTCATGGATGATTTCCTTGATGGTGTCTTTGGTTCTCTTTTCTCAACTTCTTCATTTTTAGTTTCTGCCTGCACTTCCTCTTCTTTGAAATTTTATTCTCGATGATCAACATATTAATCTATTTCTCTTTGATGCCTTTCTTCATCAACTTTTACATTAAAACTTTCAAAAACTTTGTGCAATATTTTATTATAGCATTTCTAATTTTTACTTATGCGAAACCTTCATCACACTTTCCCAAATCTTTATTGTCTCTTCTTATACATCACTTGTTTTTGAAAACCTTGAAATTCTTTAATGAGGAAGGCCTTACCTTCCAAAGTTCATGTGGTGTTTTTTCGCCGTTCACCTTGATTTGTACTTGTTTCAAAATATAGACCATTGTATGAGCCGATTGTTTTCAGGAAGTGTCAGATAACTTGGAATTTTTTAACACTTCTCTTTCCATTCCTTTAATTGTTCCATTTTCCCTCTTAACAAGTCCATTTTTTGTGGGGTTCTTGCGGCTGAATACTGTCTCCTAGTTCTTATTCCATTTTGTTTACACAATTATTCAAAGTCATTTAAAGTCATTTGAAGTAAACTCTCCCACTCTATCAAATCATTTGATTCTTAACCCAATTTCAATCTCTACTAAGGCATTGAATGCCTTGAACTTCTTCAAAGCTTTATATTTTTCTTTTCAAAATGTAATCCAAGTCATTTTGAATAATCATGAAATAATAGCATAAAATAGCTCCCACCTTACTAAATATTTGTTCTTCTTGACCTACATAAATTAGTATCGATAAGTTGCAAAGGCTTTAACATAGAATTCTCTTTTGATTTGAAACTTAACACTATAACAACCTATTAATTTTTTCAAAAATTATTAACCACACGAATAATATTTCAAAACTTAATCATCCACAACAATAACATACATGTAAGACGTAGCAATAAGGAAGTCAAGACAAACACACGATATATGTGGAAACTCTGTTCCTGTAGGTTTTTATTTTCTAGTTGATTATTTATTTTCTCATTCCTATGTTTTTCCTACACTTTTAATTAACCTTTCTTAGGATTAATAAATCAAGTAATTAGTATGAATGGATCCAAGGTGTTAGTATCTTTCATGGGAGTTACGCTTTCTTCTTATAGGCTATTGTGGTGGTCTCTTCCCATTGGTTGCATTTTCCACCTCTCCTCTCTCTCATTTCTTATATACACTCATAACAAGTCTTATTTCATTCTATTGCATTGTAATTGCAATTTGCAAATTTTTCTTTTGGATTCTCCTAATGGTATTTTTCCTTTTTAGCATTTGTGGTTATCTCTTGGAGGCTAACTCGATATTGTTGTTTTGATCTCTGTATCATTTACATTAATAATTTTATTTATGCTCATTTGCACTACTTATTCTAGGTTATTCATCGTTTTAGATTCTAACATTTTATCAGAGCCATTCTAGTGCAAGAATAGATTTAGTTTCCTTATTTCAGAGATTTATAGGGGAGATTAATAATTTTCTGCAGGTTCCCTGAAAATCGAGTATGTTCTTCTCTGGTATTTCCATATGAACTTGAGAATAAGAGAAGGTTGAGGGAAAGTTTTAACCTTTGAAGTTTTTTGCACATATATTTTGTAAAATCTGAGTGTTTTCTGCATTTTGGTAACCCTGGTGGGTTTTTCAGTTGTTCCATAACACCTAGAAGGCTCAAGATAGTTAGATTTGACTTTTAATTCACCAAAATCAGAGCATAAAACTAAAAAAGAGAGGAGGCATTTTCATTTTTGTGTTAGCTCTAGGTCTTTTGTTAGTCAAATCAAAAAACAATTTCTTGGTATTTTTCTTAGCCTTGAACAACTGTTTGGATGTTTTTAGATTTTTAAGATAGTGAGTAGATCTGAGAAAAAATGCTGTCCAAAAAGTGTCAAACAACTTTTTTTAGTTGGCTGAAGGTTGAATTTAATTCATTTTTCATCTTTTGCTTGCTGGATTAAAAGTTTTTTCTTGGGTATTTTTTGTAGCCAAATTTTTTTTTGGGTTTTTGTTATTCTTTTCATTAATAGATTTTATAGAAATCAAATCAGATGTATAAATTTTTTTTGTAAGAAAGCTGTTCTGACAGAACAATCTTAATTTTTCAAAAAATCATAACTTTTTCTTTCGATAATGAATTTCAGAAAAAAAGATAACGATAGAAAGATAAAGATGAGTACCTTCCATCCATGTCAAAATTGATAAGTCTTTATGTCATTCTTTCCAAATATTGCATGCCAAAGTTGGTGCTGAGTACAACTACATAGCTAACTTTTCTAGATTTTGTGTTGCATATTTGTCCATTGTGGGCCTTAACACCAATGTAATTTGGGAAAAAATTTGTAATCATACTACGCTATTGTCAACATTGTAATATTTGGGCTACTACTACTGTGGTCCCCTCTGGTCATTATGACTCTTCTCTTCTTGCTTCCCCTCCTCTCATCCAATCTCTAGCTGACAATGTACAACTTTCTAATCACTCTAGCCCTTGTGCTGACAGTTCCCCAAATGGAGTTTCATTTTCTACCCCCCTTGTGGTGGGGATCTTAAGGATAGCATCGCCTGGACATTTGTTCGAAGATGTAGGGAAAAATTGTTCTTCAAACTCACATTCTTCTCCACATGGGATGAGTGAGCTGCCCTCCCACTCTTGAGGAGGGACACTGGCATGTACGCTAGTGTACTAGTTATATCTTGTATTTTATTTTTGATAGCACCTTTACTATTAGTGTGTTGTTAGTAATCCATTAATGACCTCTACTTTAAAGGTTGTTCTTCTCTTTCACGCCTTCAGGCTAGGGTTATGTAAGGGTCACCCCCCTTGTTAGGCTACTACATTTAATAAAAAATATTGTGATTTTTTTTGGGGGAGGTGATTTTTGATATTAGTGAAAAGGGTGCGGGTGTATTAGTGTTCTTATGTTCTTTTTATCTTTTATCTCTTTTTTTTAATGTATTTTTACATTATAGATCAAACAACAATATCTGTTCTTAATCTTTATGACTATCTCAAGTGGAAGTCACACATGAAAATATACTTCAGGAAATTTAGTTTGTATAGGATAAAAATATGACTAAAAACTAAACCTACTGTAGATGCAAAAAATTCTAAGTGGTTTAATAGATGAGATGAAGTATATGAAACTTTTTGTTTGTTGGTTTCTCTTGATTTACTCCATATTGAATCTTTGCGTACTCCTAATGAAATTTGGACAAAGTTAGCACTCTGTTAGAGACTCTATTTGGAACTCAAGATTCATTGAGGGGTCATATGTTAGAAAATGAAGTTATATTTCTACGTTCAGACAATTGTAAAATAATCTAGGATTTTTTTCACAAAATTGAAATCACTAGGGTCGCAGTTAAAGAAATGTGGAGTCAAGAAGAAAGATGAACAACTAATTCTTAGTATTCCCTCTAAGCTAAGTTTTGAATATTCAATATTTTTTCTACCTTCTATGCTACTAAGAGTGCACGGGACTCAATTTACCATGCCATCCTTAGATGATTTTTCTATTTCTCTTACATCAGAGCAAGATAAGCTAATTCCAAAGGGCACTCTAAAATCCTCTAAGTCACATGCCTTGGTTTCCAACCAAGGTGTAAAAGACCATAAAGGAAAAATCACTAACAATAAAGATAATAAAGAAACAAAATAATAACAATGTAAAGAAGGATCAGAAAAAAACTACTCCAAAAGTAGCTAATGGGACCCAATCTTCTAATTGTGACAATCCTAGGAAAGATAAAATCACATGTGCCTATTATAAAATACCTAGTCATGATGAGCATAAATGTTTGAAGAAACAAATTGATCATTTAACACACATTCTTGGAAAGAATAATATCAATATTCTTGAATAAGTAAAACTGAGTTTTAATGAGGGTTATATCAACGCTAAATAAAACAAGGGGAAAGGACAAGGCCCTTGTAGCATTTTCTTCACTACCATTCACTTGGATTCTTGATTTAGGTTCCTTGCACCACATAGCTTCATCAAAGGATGAACTTGCAACCTTAGAGCCATGTTCTATGCCTTCTATTTTGATGGGTGCTAACACTCCAATTAAGGTGTGTGAGAGGGGGTCTATTGATACGGGAGATGGAGCATCTCATGATGTTCTCTCATTATCAACTAATCTCCAAATAGTATATTAGATCACTCACGTGGGTTCAGGCAAGAGGGTTGACTTTTCTCATAATTTAGTGGTAATTAGTGAGGTGCACAATGATCTATAGTTGGAGTAAGGAGAGAAGATCATAAATTACAATTATATCTATTTTCTCATTTTGTTCTTGATCCTCCTTTATCTATTTTTCTCACTCATTCTGATGAAGTGAGCAACTTGTGGCATCAATAGTTTGGCCACTTAAACTACCACTACTTGTATCAACTTAGTTAACATGAAATGGTTACATGATTGCCTCTAATTGATGTTTCTAATGGTGTTTCTTAGTGATGGATTCCTGGAAAGCATCTAAACGATATATTTGACAAAGGAAAGGCTTGGAAAGATTTATAGATTTTGAAGTTAGTACACAATGATTTGGTTGGACCAATTCCACATCCATCTTTCTATAGAGATTGATATGTTTTGAACTTTATTGATGATTTGTCCAGATCCAGATTTGTATATTTTCTCAGATAAAAGTCTGTCTTTGATTCATTTTTGGACTTCAACACATTTGTAGAGAAACAATATGGGGAATCTTTCAAAATTTTGCATATAGATAATGTGGGGAATATGTCAACAACTTTCAGAAGTTTTGTACTTAAAAGGGCATTGACTTGAAACATATAGTTCCCTACATTCGTCAACAAAATGGAGTTGCAAAATGAAATATTCAGGGCTTGAAAGAAATGCCCAACTCTATAATACACTTCAAAGCTTTGGCACCCCCATATTGGGTATAAACCATTAACTGTGTGTGTTATATCTCGAACTGGGACCTTCACATAGCTGTGAAGGGACTTACTCCTTTTGAAGCTTAGATTAGTCAAAAAACCTTGTTTAAGAACTTTCAAGTGTTTGACTCTCATGCATGGGACCACATTCTAGCAAAGAAATACAAGGCCATGGATAAATAGAGAAAACCTTGCATATTTGTTGGATATCCAAATGATGTCAAAGACTACATGCTTCTATATCCTACCACTCATGAGTTGTTCATTTAGAGAAGTGTCAGTTTTGAGGAGAGTCATGTTAGCTCTTCTTCTAACACTTCTTCATCCACCATTACATTGGACCCACAACATCATGATGATATTTATTTTGAGGATCTAAATCCTCGTGCTTCATACAAGGAGTTACCTTTATCCACTTCATATGGTGATAGTGATGATGAGGATTTACATTTCTCCCATGATTATAATTTAGAGGATGATGATTCTCCTCCATATTCTCCAGTCTTAGAACCTCATTGGGCTTGTCAGACACTAGAGTTGGCAGGTAATTGGGTTGGCGATCCTTCAAATATTAGAAGAACAAGGTCACAATTTAAATAAGCACCACATCTCTTTATTGCTTCAACTTTTGATCCATATGTTAGAATAACTGAGAGGGGGGGGGGGGGGNCTTCAACTTTTGATCCATATGTTAGAATAACTGAGAGGGGGGGGGGGTGAATCTGTCAGCTCCCAATTATCCTACAGTCCCAAATTCCTCCATATATATATAAAAACAATTTCAAACATATAATTCAACTCGGTGAAATATAAAATATATCTTTTAGTTGTTTACCGAGTATCAATAAATTAATACCATGATTACCGATCAATGTCAATAAAGATAAGTGTAAAGCAAAATAAAAATCCACAACATTCATGCACATTGGCACAAATTTTTAATTTGGAAACCCCTCTAAGGGAAAAACCACCTGGGACCGGTAACCCATAATATTTCACCCTTCTGAAGTGAGCTCTGTGAAGAGCCATCCCTGTTAAAGGTTACAATGCACACTGTTAAATGTGACCTTGTTAGAGGATTTAAAACTAAAAGTTCTCTCTTGACCATGCATTCACTATGGGGTCAACAAGAAAACACTCAACATTCATTAGAATGTCATAATAAAGACTTTCACGTCCTACTTGGTTAAGAGATTTATTTGTAACAATGGTTAAACTAATACAATAATGATCTGATTCAAATACAACTCTATTTTGTTGATTTTCAAATCTATGCTAAGTACATAATACCCTCGATCAATTTGTTCACTTCAGTTCATCTAATTCACCATACTGTATTATGCTCGGTAATGCTCTTTCCTCTGTCATTCAGTGATGTCTACTAAAATTCTCGGTTTTGTCTTTAACTAGTTTGATCAGTCATGCATAAACTTTGTATGTGCGCATCATAGCATCATGTGATTCAAAATGAATCTCTTGTCTCTTATATAGACATAATAGCTCATTTAATTTCCATCCTTCATATTTTCTTAATCTTTATCATTGATTTTGCCGCTTAAACCATCCTCAGCAGTTGTGTTAAAAACACGTTTCAATCTGTATAGTCAGAAAATGGAAGCACTTCCATTGTAGACGTGTTTAGCCTTCCGAGTAAGTGGTTTAGGGTCAAGACAAGTGCCTTGAATGGGTTCTTGATCTTGACATGGCTTCCTCCCTATTCTGTTCCTCTTTCCACTCCTGTTTGGCCTGATTTATGCATTCTGGATGGCAGACTGGTGATTCTGGGCTTTAGGGTCAAGGTTGACATTTTAGGTCTATGTCGACCTCAACCCTGAACTAGGTCAGGGTTGACCTCGACCTTTATCCAGGGTTCAGATCCTGGGGTCTTGCAGTTTCAGGAGGTCGGCCTTTGCAAAAATTAATTCCCGCTCCCGGGTCAGCTGTTTTGGGTTCTGAAGTGTTGATTCCTAAATTATATTTAATATAGGTCCTCTCCTAGGGGTAAAGGCTTTAATGGGAATTTAATTCTCCTATGTAGGCCTCCTTGGAAGATTGTTCCCTAATTTCATATAAAAGGGAAGCTTTCTCTCTCATTTTCTCTAACTATCAACTAAGTCTTCTAATCGTGATCAAGCATTCTCAAAATATCTTCAAGTGAAATTCAAGCGAGTGTTCAAGAAAGATTTAAAGAAAGCATTCATCCATTCTCAAGCATTCAAGTATCCATTTTCATGAAGGAGATCCATTGGAGGCCATTGAAGGATTGAAGCTACAAGGTGCCCTTTTGGTGATCTCTCCATCCACCTTCTTCCAA
>MU226405.1:710935-758480 GCA_018584345.1 Thuja plicata | reverse complement strand
ATTTACTTCTCCAAAGTAGTCTCTAATTAAATCTTGAAACCATGTATTAATTACGGTTACCCATACATTAAATGATGTGGATCAATCTTTAATTAACATTACATATCCCAATAAAATTAACTAAGTCAGCCAGAAATATCAAATCTCATCATTAATCCAATTTCTGTAAGTCGGCCAACATCACTGTTTCCACTCGGCAATTTCATTGGTGCTCAGTATTGAGAAACTTTTTGCTCGTCACAAGCAACTTTACTCGGCACAAGCAACTTTTCTCATCATAAGCAACTTTGCTTGACACAAGCCAAACTTTCTCGACACAAAACAACCAGAAAAATTGTCTTTGAAAGATAAACAAAAAATTACTTTGCTAGAGTGCCAACTAATCAAGTACCCTTTGAATTTCCTTAACTCAACCATTCACTTGGTCTTCTTGTTAAATCTTCTTCATCAATAGTAGATATGGTAATCAAACAGATAACAATAGTCTCACCAATTAAGGTTTGACATCAATGACAAAATAACAATTGCTTTCAATGTCACTTTCCAACACACTAGATTCTCCCAAGTCTGGAAGTCATCATAAAGTGTTTGTGCCCAACATTTCCCTTCATGTAAGTCTAATTTTTAATCTCCATGGGATCAGTTGCATGCTGGTCACTAGTTGTTGAAATTTTATTGTAAATATTTCTAGATGTTCCACATGTAGAGACATCTTGTTTCCCTTCCTTTTTGTTTTGTGATTTAGAACCCTTAAAAATGGATGTCATATATCATGCTAAAATGTGTATGGTTTCCAGGTTTGAAAGCAATTCATCCATAATTTTTTTATTTTACTTAATTGTCTCCAATTTTTTCATTATGGCATTTGAATGCTTCCTAGAAATAATCATGCTATTCAACTGGTTTCCCTGTTTAATTGATTTTCTGGATTTTCCACAACTAAAACAACTGCAAGGGTGCTGGTCACTTAAAATAAAACATGTGAGATCAATGATTTCCAACCCTAATAAGATGGAAGGAAACCACTCTGATACCACAGTAAGAACCCCTATAGGTTCTAACTTTTTCAAACCAGTGATTTTCTATGAAAATGATATATATGATTGGTTTTGAAAATAAATATGTATTTCCTTGAATTTTTATAAAGTATTACGAGGCAAGATAATAACACTAAGACATTTGGGCATATTGTCTGATGAAATATCGTCAAATGTTCGATGAGCCTTTGTCAAAAGTTTGACAAAAAGGTGGTGAGAAAATCATCACTATTTGTTTGTCGGATAATCCTATGCTGGATTGTTTGTCACATTACCGATGAAGATGCGTCGTAAACCAGTTTGGTTTGAAAGTGTAATAGTCTGACAAGTAAGCTGTGCCTCCAATGAGACTTTTCGTAGAAGATCAACACTTTTGACGACATTTTTTGGGGGCAGTCATCGACATTTTGACGATAATCCCAAAGTATGCTCTGACAAGGATGTTGTACCCCCAATGAAAAATTTCATCAGATGTTCGCCATTATCATCGGTCATTACTGGGAATTCTCATCGGAATTGTGACGAGCGCCCTCATTTTACTGCGACGGTAATGTTGTGCCTCTGATGCAAGATTTTGTCGAAGGTACAACATTACCGTTGGTACATTTTGGTGGTGTACATTGTAATTTAGACGATAATTTAACATAAAAAAATGTATGCCCTAGCAGGTTGCAGTAGTGATTCACTTTTAATTTTAGGGTACTTCCTGACCCTAACATCCCTTCAAGTCTCCAAATTGATGGATTTGAGGCATCTAAAAAAATTATATTCTTCTCAACTTGACAACTTACCATGAGGACCCACTCTTGACCCTAAGACACCATACGTACCTTTTCCAAAAGAACCCACACATTCCCTTTCAACTTGTCTCCAAACAATAAATACTCTCCCACTCTAATTTCACAATTCCTTCACCCTCGTATGAAACCTTCCCATATACTCCTAAGCATCTGAAGTACACTATGCTTCTCTACTAGGCATGATTCAACTCCTATTCATCCAAGGAAAAGAAGAATCCATCAATGACCCATGAATGATCATAAAACACCATAGGAATGCAATATTTTTGTCTGATAACAATATAGGCACATACTAATTGAAACTTGGAATATAAATTCATGGATAGAATTGAAATTTCCATTCCTATATCCCTTTATTATGAGACATTCATTGAACAACATTCAAACAATGAACCGTCACCAAGCAATTAGACCTTGAGGAAATAATATGGAGTCATGTACCAAATCATTAGAGAGGTCTTGTTAGGCCCCCCTGCACCATACTCCCTGCCTTAAGACAAGTAGAGGAGGGTGTATATTATTTTTCAGTCTTGAAAGAATATAAACTATTAATTATAAAGTACAATGGAAAACACATAATTTTATGCAAACACTTTGGAAAATACAAAGGTCTTGATCATGATTACAAAAATAAATTACATCAGTATATATAATTAGGGTATATAACCCCATCTCAAAACAATCATGTTATCCAACCCATGGAAAAACATCTAACAATATGACATCAAGAGGTTATAATAGCTCTTGAAAGTTAAAGAGAGGAAAGAAAACTTAAAAAATATATAGATTTATACCTTCCCACACAAGTTGTATTGATCCATCTTAAATAAAATATGAACATAAATGGATTCAACGCCTGGTAACAAAATGAATTATCAATGGTGAGCTATTTCCATATAAACCATACTAAAATTCAGCCATCAATGAGTCTTTGAAGGGTAAGCATACCTGAACTGTTCCTTGCCTAATCTTTAAACAACATTTATCACCAATTACATGTTAGCTTATGTGGTAGAAAGTGAAAAATTTAACCAAAAAAATTACAAGAATATAAAATTAATTTAGTCAATAATTTAGGTAATTCAGTCAAATTATCTGGCTTCAAATATATCCAAACCGCTCGCAAATACCTTCTTCTGGCAATTTTTTTGAAGAAAAAATACTGAAGTTGTCAACCGATCTGATGATGTCAAGTATTGCTCTTAGTGTGAAAGATTGATCAGGACTTGAAGCTTCAGATGCCCCAAAGATAGGAAGAGAGAGATGATTTTCATCTCTCTCTCTCTCTCTCTCTGGGGCATCCGATGCTTCATTAAGTAGTCATTGGAGGATGTTCATCTATATATATCTCTCTTCCTATCTTTGGGGCATCCGATGCTTCAAGTCATTGGAGGATGTTCATCTATATTTGTATCTATATGCATTGGAGGATGAGAAATGTGATTGACACTATATAAGGGACTTGGAATAGTGTCCAAAGAGAGTAGGTTATGGTTCATAGGAATAAGGACTTGGAGGATGTTTCAAATTTGAAATATTGCTGCTGTCTCAGAGTTTATATGCCTAGTCCTAATTGGAAAACAAGAGGAACTAACTTATTGTGTGTTGATGATGTTTGTGAAGGAAGGATTTGTGAAGAGTGATCGGTTCTATAAAGGAATAAAAAACTAGGCTTTCACCAAGACTCAACGATTGGACATCCTACCGAGCAACTATCCTCCTTATAAAAAATCATTTAATTTATCAACCCAGGGACATATTACTTGAAACAAGTCAGCAAGGTATATGCACCAAGGATTTACTCAGACCATGCTATGGTTGCAGGAAACACATTGCTTGAAAAGGAAAGCTAGTCTATGGCTGCAGGAAATAAATTGCTTGAAAAGGAAAGCTAGTCTATGGCTTCAAGAAATAAATACTAGAAAGAAAATATGAAAGAAAAGATGATGAAGGAATGCAAAGGCTTGAAAATGAAACTATAATATTTCAACGATTGTGCCACTTTGGCTGCAGGAAGCAACAACTTATCCCGCGACTTTGGCTGTAGGAACTATGTAACACCAGAATTAAGATAAAAAGCTGCAGGAAAATAAACTATGAAATGATTCAAACTAACATGGATTCCTCACAAAGTAGGACCCCTTGGATGAGCATCCAAATTTTTTATATGCTAAACTAGATCTCAATACTTCATTTACCATTGATTGCAAAGGAAAGTAAAAAGATTCATGTAAGCTGTAAAAATAACAGAATGAAACTATATTCTTAATAACTGATGATGCCCCCTTTCTCACGTAGGAGTGGGAATTTATTTAAAGAAAAGCATCTAACAACTTAAATTCTCATGCTATATAATAGGCGAAGTCATTATTGAAAAAGCTAGAAACTAGAAAGTGGAAAAATAAAAGATATCCATAAAGAAGAAAAGAACTGTCACGATAGAGGAAGAATAGATCTAGCTTCCCACTTCTTCCTGGATTTCTTTAAGGAAACTCATAACTCCTCGATTTGGTCCTTTCCCAACTTTTGCCACCTTGATCCTACCAGAACCGCCACTTGAGGTGCATTAACTTCTCCATCAGTCGAGTCTGCTGTAGGAATGGGTCAGGGTATCTAGTGCACGACCGCATTCACCTGGTCAATCCTTCACTTTCTATTTATGCTCTTCACTTTAAATGTTAGAATCAAGACATCCAAGGTAATGCTCCACCAAAAACACATACATCAATTCATGTTAAAACAACTAACTACTCATAAGAACATAACCATAAATTTAGCATAAGTAATATAACATTAATATCCATGTTTTGCATGTTTAAAAGCATTAAACCAGAGAAGATGTTTTAGTGGCTGTATGCCACATAATAACATAAAAGAGCATAAATTTTTTAGTAAGCGTGATGAAAAAGAACAAACACGAACTATTATAAACTTATCCTATGGTTTCTAAAATAGGGCATAAAAATGCTTCATCATTTTCCCCCTATGAAGACTAGTGTTGATCCTCAGACACAGATACATTCCTAATGTGGGAAAGCAGCCTTAGATCACCCACTATAGTGTCTCCCCCACTGGTGTTGGTCAGGTGCCAATAAAAACCATCAGTGCACTCCATTTTACTTTTTCTACTTGCTTCCAACTGCTCATTGATTTCATTATCTACATAGCTGTATAGCGGCCACAAGAGGATTGGCGGTTGGAAGGTAAGGGGAAGCCACAATTCTGGTCTTTCTTGTCTACCCAATTGTATGTACCAACGGACGTGCTGCATGACATCCCTGAAGTTGATAATGCTATGAGGCTCAACCTTTTTTAATGCAAATGTTAATCTGTTCCATCGCTGAATAAGGCCTTTTGCTGCCCTCTATCCATCCTGCAGGGGAAGGATTTCAAAATTTTCATAAACCCGTGCTCTATTCTTAATAATTCTTTTCCTATGTTCTTTTTCACGGAACCCATAGGCTATCTCTAGCCAATCATAATACATACGTTTGGGCTTTCCATTATCAGGACGCAAGGGTAAAGTAATTGATAGTTCCTTTGGCCTATATTTTCTCAGTTGTTTTGCATAATTTATCTCATTCTAGGCCCATGACATTAATGCAGGAAAATGTATATCTCCAATAAACAGCAAGGGATTCCAATCGAATTCTGAAGAAACAACATAATTGTGTAAATAGAGTTCACGAAGAAGATTCCTAATAGAATCAGGGACACCTTTGTAAGAAGCCACAAATTATTGTGGGGAAGCAATACTAGGGTCAAAATACCCAACGATTCACATTAGCTTGAATAAGAGGAAGTGCTCTTGCAGACATAAAATGTACACCCTTGGAGTGGCCGACATTCTATAGTCTGAGGGACTAATTCCCTAAATGTATCCAACCTGTGTTTCAAATTTTTTACTTCTTTCTTTTGTCTATCTATTTCTCATTTTAATTCCTTTCTTTCTATTTCCCACATTGTTTTTTCATACGACATCCGATTACAGTAATCATTTGAAAGAGTCTGAAAAGTTACCTTTTGTTGCTCCTCTGATAGGCCCTACCCTGCTTCCTTCATTCTTTTATCTGTTGTATATATTATCATTTGTCTAGTAGTGGTACTGATGACATCAACCCTATGAATTTCTTCCTAAGGAAGATGCTCATTATCATATTATGTTGGTTCTGTCTCTTCTAGATGCATGGCCATAAGATCCTTCTCCATCTCCTCACGAAACTCCTGTAGTGGACTATTTGCTCGTGGCCCTTCTGATAATGGTTCCTCAATAGGCACATCAAGAGTACTTTCTTGACCAGTCTTTGTAGGTTTATATCATATCCTTGAGTGCCTTGTGTTCAAACAGACACTTCTTCTTGGTGTGGTCTGCAATGAAGCTGCAAGTTATTTCTAAGAGGATCTTTTCCTCTTGGTAGAGGTAGCTACATGAGTTGTGGAAGATGGAATATCTGTGAAATTTGGAGCCATAGGAGGAACACAAATATTATCTTCAACATACTCTGCTGCCTTCCCTTTCCCTTTTTATTTGCACTGAACAATCTGTTCTGTAACAGGAACTTGTGAGGTCATAAGAACCTCCCTTTTACCTCCCCCCATGCTAGGTTTTTGATCACTAGATTCCCTATTTTCCTGTTTCTCTTCTGAAGGAGAAGGTTTTCACAAGAGGCTTTCAACATTGAGGATATAGGGTTTTTTGGAACAACATTTTCCTCAGGGTCATTCCCCTGTTCTTATTGAATTTCCTGGTTGGGTGGTTCACCATGAAGTTGCACATGTTGTGCCAGACCGAATTCAACCCAGCTCATGGGTGATGCATCTCATAATTATCTTTCCACTAGGAGTTTAATTAACCCATGGTGGGTTACAACATTTTTTCGTCCCTTCTTTACCTCTTCTAAACTCAAATTTAACAAAGAGTAAAGAAAATTTGGAACATTTACCAGGCGACCATGCCGTAAATGGCTGAGCAACTTAAAATGAGCTGCATGTAAGTAGGAAAACAACCCTTCATAGGTTAAATACCTAATAATATGAACTGCAAGCTGTGGGTATTCACCTGGAAGATAAAGTCTCTGTGCTACTTGTTTGCTTGCTTCCAATCTTGGGTCTGTAGGAATAGTAAATTTTTCTTGAGTAGACCTTGCATCGTGCCCATGTGGAAATGCTTCACCAATGGCGGGAAGTCCTGAAACTTTTGCAATCCTTGCCTCAGTAGCATCAAATCTCAAACCCTTAACATAAGCTACTCTATTGCTGAGAGTTCTGAGGAATTCTAATGATATTGCTTCATCGTATCCGCTCAGTCGGACAAAATAAGTGAACCACCCCACTTTGTTAAAGGTTTGTACACTGGGCTGATCTTGTAATAAGGAAGAATGATCGTCCGCTTCATGTCTGATTGGAGGGCCTCCCATTCTGTAGCTGCGAAAATCTCAATCCTAATAATGGAAACCCTGAGAAGACCAACCCCAAAAATGCCAAATGCTTCTCAAAAATAAACTTACCCTTCAAATGCTACTTCTGCTCTCTGTTCTAAAATTTTCTATAGTTGGACTAAATTATTTCGTTGGGGTTTATATAGATTTATTGGAAAGAAGAACTTTGAAGAATGGGGCATGAAGCTTGGTTTTGCAAAGAAATGCTGGCAACAAAGGCTCACACGCAGGGGTTGTCATGTCAGTTCAAAAATATGGCTGTAGACTAATGACAAATTACAATGCGTTTACAGAAAATTGGCCAGAGAGAGAAAGGTTTATTAATGATGGCACAATAGCCCCTAAAAAAAAGGTGGCATGTGTCCTCACATGCATGGGGTAAAGTACGGTGATGTGTGGTTAAATGCTATATTAATTACAAGCTAATTGATGAACATGCAAAAATAAGTAATGCTATTAAAACCATGAATGCGTATGCATACCTGGAATCAAATAACCAATAAATGTCCAAATCCAGAAAGATTTGATGATGTATGATAAGAGAATGTGAGCCATAGAGGAATGATGACATGGATGGATGAGTGAGGTGGAAGAGAGAAGTGTGATGTGACATGAAATTATCTTTTATTACATAAGAGAATGATTTCCTTGCAAAAATGAAACTTTATTATGAATGCATTGCATAGGTTTAAAAAGACAAATAGATTAGAAGGCTTTCCCATTCAGCTACATGAGAGTCTTTAGGTGCAGGAGGTCCATTAGCTGCAGGAGGTCTAGTTGCGGTAGGAGAAATCTTAAATTTCCGTAGGAACTCAACCTTTGTGGCTGATTTATGGTATAGATGAAGTCTGTGGCCATTTACCAGTAACTTAAAATGCACAGGGTCGATTGTAGAAAAATGAACCACACCATTAGCAAAAAAAATTTCTATCTCATAGTGGCCAATCAAATGTGTAGTGAGCTTACCAGCTTTGTATTTCATGAAAATGTGAATCATATAGGAGAACCCAATCACCAGGAACAAACTGTCATCTTTGAATGTGTGAATCATGCCACTTCTTTCTTTGTAACTGCACCAACTCTACTTGCTGTAGTGCTTCTTTTCTCATCTCATCCAGGTTATTGAGTTGCAGGATCCTTTCTCGTTGAGTTGTAGAAAGATCTAAGTTGAGCTGTAATGCCATACGTAGTGTCTTTTGCTTGAAATCTATGGGCATTACAACAATCTTTCCATACACCAATTCAAAAGGTGTGAATCTGGTGGTTGTTTTCCATGTTGTCCTATATGCCCAAACAACTTCTTGCAACCTACTACTCCAGTCCTTCCTCTGTAGTTGGACTATCTTAGTCAAGATAGCCTCAATTTCCCTATTAGTGATCTCTGGTTGACCATTCTCCTGGAGATGATACGGGCTAGAATTTTTGTAGAAAATGTTGTATTCATTCATCAAGGTAGTGATCAGAGTTGAGGAAAACTAAGCACCCTGATCCATGACCAATTCTCTTGGTACACCATACCTTGTAAATATCTCTTCGTACAAGAACTCAACAACTCTATTATCTCTGGCATGTTTCATAACTTAGACCTCCACCCACTTAGTCACATAATTAGTGAAAACTAGAATATAGGAGTTGTCATTGGATGGTGAGTTAATGGGTCTGAAAAAATCCAATCCCCATTTATCAAATGGAGTAACTACCACTTGAGGGAAAAGAGGCATTTCATCAGAATTTGTTGGTCTTCCCATCCGCTAACATCTGTCATAGTTTCAAGTATAGTTGGCTCAATCCTTATGCAAGGTCGGCTAGTAGTAGCTAGTAGTTAGCACCTTCATTGTTGTTCGTTTGGATGCAAAATGTCCACCATAGGGTTCATCATGGAAGGTATGCAGGATGTCATAGGTATTTTCCTCTCTAACATATCTCCTTAGAATCTGATCAGGTTCAGTATAGAATAGAAAATTGGCCAGCCAAGAAAAGTTGAAAGCCTTTTCTACTAAAAGCCTCTTTTCTTTAGGTGAGACTTGTGGAGGTACCTTTTGAGAGGCTAAGTAGTTGGAAATGTTAGCATACCAGGGGGTATTGGTTGAAATAGAGAACAAGTGATCATTAGGAAAGCTGTCATCAATGACATGTGGGTCATCTGCATTCTGTAACCTTGAGAGGAAGTCAACAACTATATTGGTCTTGTCTAGTTTATCCACTATTGTGATGTCAAATTATTGTAGCAAAAGGATCTATCTAGCTAAACTCCTTGTGATAGTAGGCTTGTTAGCCATATATTTGATGGATGCATGGTCAGTATATACAAATATTTGGTAACCAGTGATGTAGTGGCAGAACTTGTTAAGAGCAAAGATGATAGCCATAAGTTCCTTCTCAGTGATTGTGTAGTTCAACTCAGGGCCTAGAAAATTCTTGCTGATGAAGTAGATGAAATGTTAAACAATACCTTCTTTCTAGCCTAATTTATCTCCTACAACATGGTCAGATGCATTAGTATGAATGTGGAAATAAAATGCCCAATTAGGACCCCTTAGGATGGGTGCCTAAGTAAGAACATACTTCAGCTGGAGGAAGGACTCGTCACAACTCTTTGTCCATAAAAACTCAGAGTCCTTGGTGAGAAAAGAATACACGAGGCTAGCCATTTTAATGAAGTCTTTAATAAACCGTCTGTAGTAGCCAGCATGTCCTAAAAAACTTCGGACATCCTTTGGTTTTGCTGGCATGGGAAAATTCATAATGACCTCAATCTTAGTAGGGTCTACCTGGATTCCATTAGCAGAGATTTAATGACCCAACACAACCCCCTCTTGCATCATCATGAAGTGATTTTCGTTGTTTAGGGATAGATTTTGTTCCTCACACCTTGTAATTTTTTTTCCCAATTTGGCTAATGCTTCCTCATGGGTTTCCCCATATCTGGTGAAGTCATCCATATAGATTTCCATACAGTCATGTGAGATATCAACAAAAATACTGATAACTGCCCGTTGAAATGTTGCCAAAGTATTGCAAAGAATGAAAGGTAAGACTGAGTAGGAAAATGTTCCCCATGGGTAGGTGAATGTGGTCTTTTCTTGGTCTTCAGGAAGAATCTTGATATAATTGTATCCATTGTACCCATCTAGGAAAGAAAAATACCGTTTTCCTACTAAAGAGTCTAAGACCTGGTTAATGAATGAGAGAGGGAAATGGCCCTTTTTAGTTCCATTGCTGAGCTCTCTATAGTCAACATATACTCTTCATTTTCCTCCTTTTTTGGGAACTATTACCAATGGAGAGACCCACTGAATATCAGAGATAGGATAGATGAAACCAACATTAAGTAGTTTTTGCAATTCAATTTTTCACTATTTCTCTTAATGCAGGGTTGACACGCCTTTGAAATTGCCTAACAGGGGGTTTGTCCTCTTTTAGGTTGTAACACAAGAAAATGTAACATCTAAAAATGTATGATGTATGAGGTAGATTTTGTTACATTTGAAATTATAATGTTTATTGAAATGTGTGGGGAAGATAAGATGTTCCTTTTAACCTTAAATACACAAAGGAAGGATCCAAATTGATTAACCCAAAGGAAGGATCAATGCATAAAATGAATCAATCGATTGGAAATAAGAATAAAGAAGATCTTAAGTTTCGTTTATAGAAAATAATGTGTGATAGATTTAGAAAGATTGAAATGAATAGGAGAAAAGCACTAACCTTGAAATGTTACAGATTTGAAGAATGCTATTTTTGGGGGTCTGTACTTAGTTTCTAGAAAATCTGCAATCGGATCTAGAATATAAACGCAGAAATGAACAAAACCCAGAAATATTTTTCCGTTCTGACACAGTTCTTATTTTGACCCTCAAGTCAATGTCACCATTGACCCAAAATTTCCAATTCTGACCTAGGGAAGAATCGACCTAAAAAGTCTCTGACTGAAAATATGTTTCCGGATCCCAAAATTTTTTTGAAAAGGGTATCTGAATCTGCACTCTGATCCGCTATTCCGAACCTGTACCTACAAGAAAAATGGATTTTTTTGTTGGGGGGGAGGGGTTTGCCTTGGTCAAACCCCAGTTTTGGAATTAACCTCAAAGTATAATTGAAATTGCATAAGTAAAACAAAGTAAATGAACAAATTCAATTTGCTTGTATGGAAACCCTTGTGGCGGATTCGAATCCGTGGATCCACAAGTATGCATGCACCAAATGGAGGTAGAATGTAGAATGTAGAATGTAGGATGTCTCAAATCAATTGCTTGTAGATCTTCAACACCAATCTTGAATGGATCTTGGATAGGAAGAGGCTTGGAGGAATGTGGATGGAGAAATCTTCAACAAGAGGGCTCCATAGAGCTTGAATCCTTCAATGGCTACCAATGGATCTCCTTGATGAATTGAGTGCTTGAGAAGTGATTGAATGCTTGAGAATGGATGAATGCTTCAATGGATATTTGGATTTCTTCAAATCTTGCTTCTTCACCTTTGGATTTCACTTCTTAAGTCTGATAGTTGATGATCATGGTTAGAGAAAATGAGAGAAGAAGACTTCCTTATATATGAATCTAGGGCACAATCTTCTAGAGAGGCCTACATAGGAGAATTGAATTCCCATTAGACCTATACCCTTAGAGGAGGACCTATATTAAATATAATTTCAAGAGTCATCATTTCAGAACCCAAAACAACCAACCCGAAAGAGGGAATTAATTCTTTCTGAAGCCTGATATCCGGAAACCCTAGGAATCTGGAATTTGGACCACAGGTCAAAAAAAGGTTGATTCTGACCCAGGTCAAGGTCAAGGTTGACCTTGACCCAAAAAGGTCGACTTTGACCCTGAGGTCAAAATCCTAGTTTGTAGTTTGGAGTGTCAAAAACATGCTGGAAAAAGTGGGAAATGGGGCAGAATAGGGGGTAAAATCTAGATCCAAGTCAGTGACCCATTCAAGGTGCTTGACATGACCCCAAACCACTTACTTGGAAGGCTAAACAAGTCTACAATGGAAGTTCTTCCATTTTCTGACTATATATTTAGCCCACACTTTAGCAAGAGTATGAAATCAATACAAACTCTTGGTAAAGGAGATCATAAAGAACATATAATCTTATTGAAATTGAAAGGGACAAAGCAATCCTCAAGCCCCCAAGGACTTAAGTCTTTATCAACCCTAAGATCATGATAAGAGAGACATCACTAGTTAAGAAGAAAAAGAGAGAGGGTGTGATCTCGCCCAATGAGAACTTATGTCCATTGTGAACCACACCAGGGAACAGTGCAACTGGAAAGATGAAGTTGAACCACCTAGTGAATGTGGCTACTCACTAGTCAACCCATCAGGGAGATCCGGTCTTAAGGACACCTTCCAACCTTAAGGGATCAAAACATTGTAAATTGAAACTAGAGGGATCAAGAGATCCGTATAAATTTAAATTGGAGGGATCAAGAGATCCTATAAGGTAAATATCCATGATTTAAGGATTAGTCTTTAATCCATAAATGAAAAAAAGTTTTAAGTTTTGAAATATATTTTGAAAGGTGCGTGTGTGCAAAAAGTGAGTAGAGTGCATGTCCCCAAGTTAAATTCATTGCTAACACTTTAACAGGAGTAATGAATTGAATGGAAAAATAAACAACTCTACTGATTACGTTTCCACTATGAGATGCCCCCAAACGAAGACAAATCAAGGGAAATACTACATAAACATACAAAGAACACATAATGGATCTACCTACTATGGGGTCAGTATGATCATAGGATAATATGTATATATACATATGATATTATTGTAAATGAATTGACATTCCCCAAAGAAAGTAGAACTACAATCACAATGGAAGAAAGGAAACTCAAGAGTTACGAAGAAGAGTCTTTTCGAACCACAATCTGGAGACCAAAAACAATCAGTGCTACCATGTCGTAGATCCAAGCAGACTACACAAGGAAAACATTTACGAACAATATCACAAGTAAAACATAACATGAAAACAACATATAACAGAGTAAAGATACATATAGAGGAATTGTACAACAAGTTTGATTCCTTTATCACCTTGCACCAACAAAGTAACAAGGGTCGTATAAAAAAGTCTAACAAATAATTAGCAAACACCTTACGGGAGAAGCACAATAAAGAAGACAAACACAAAAAGGGCTACCATGAAGGACAATCCAATCAAGCGCATCGCCTACTCTCCCTATCTCGGTTTATATCATTTAGGGAAGGTGGGAAACTCGCAAGAGGGACTATATCCAATACAATAGGAATAATAATCAATTCCAAACAAGGATCCTCTTGAGAATCGTGATGTTCGATACTAGGTGTAATTTATTAATTGAGTGGAAAGCATATGAGGCAAATCAGTATCAAGATAAATGGTCTCATATTCATCACTAAGATCAATAGGATCATCAAGAGTATCCTCCTCATCAAGATTAATTAAAATAGGATCTAAGATGCGAATATGATCATCATACTCATTTATATTAACATCATTATGAACGTTAACTCCTTCGAACACATCAGGCATAGGTTGGTCAAAACAAGGTAAAGAATTTTAAAGAATAGAAGCATGGGCCCTAGCATTATCTCTACGCTTCTTACGATGTTCATTAGAAGATTTGTTACATTTTTCTTTGTTTGACACATGTTGAGAACTAGGAGGAATAACAATTGGTTCCTTCGCAGGTTCTATAGGAGGATTGGTAGGATTCACAGTAGGATGAGAAGCGAAACTAGGAGGTTGAGTAGTAGAGCTAGCTGTAATGGATAAAGGAGGTATAAAAGGAGTGGGAAAAAGACCATGGTTAAGATCTATCCGAGGCATGCTTAACTCAACAATCTTGCTATGTATATAGGTTTGATATGAACAAAAAAGGTTTTTAGGGCGAGGAGGACATGAATTAGGCAACGAAGGCCAAAAGAAATCAAGAGTAGCACATTCTCTAGGCCTAGAAGGTTGATACAAACTATGATTAATCATTTTCACTTCTTCATTATGAATGAACTTAAGACATTTATGAATAGGAGAAGCAATAGCATGCATAGAAGTTATCCAAGGTAAACCAAATTTGACTTGAAATTGATCAGAAGTGGAAACAAAAATGAAGGTAGTATCTACAAATTTACCACAAAGTTCAACAGGCAAGTTAATAGAACCAAGTGTAGGATAGAGAAAACCATAACAAGGTTGGATCCATGCATCAGATGGATCATAATAATCACATTGTAGGTTTTTCATAAAAAGGTTTTCCTCAGTGATAACATTTATTAAAGATGTGGGATCAACAAGACAACCATGTGTAGGTATCTTAGCAATCCTAGCATAAATATAAAGGGGACCATCGAGAGCCTTAATAGTCTCAGAATCATTAAAGGTAATTGAGAGTTCTTGAGGTCATTTATCCTTAGTTTGTTTCTGAGGTTTAGGTGGAACTTGAAGTTGAAGTGGAGGTGAAGGATATTGAACAGTAGGTTGAGGTGAAACAACGCACTCCACATGATTAACAATGTGATTGAGATCATCCATCTTTGAATCGTAAACAATATCCACAGAAGATAGTTGAGCAATGGTATTCATATCATGTGTAGGTAGATGATTTGTATAAATTTGAAGGTTTTGATTAGGAGGAGAGACACATTTGTTCCCATTACCATAAAAATTATCAACAGATAAGGCATTAGAATCGATTAAGTCTTGAACCTTATACTTTAGAGAATAATATTTTCTAGTATCATGGCCATTCTGTCAATGGTATTGACAAAAAGCTTTAGAATCAAAGGATTTTGATGCTATCGTGGTAGGGAGAAGAGGTCGAATAGGAGGCAAGGTAATCATATTAGCACTTAAAAACCTACTCATGATAGAATGTAAAGATTCAGAGAGAGGATTAAACGTACAATTCATACGGAAAGCAGTGGAAGCAAAAGTGGCATTGTTGGATGCAACAACAACTTGATCAACGACTGCATTCATCTGTTTATTGATCTTGACATAGTTGTTAGGTTTTTGAAAATTATTAGGATTAGGAGAAACGCCACTCTTATCAATTGGAACAGGAGCCATTGGAGTGTTGCTCTCAAATTGACTCACTTATAATTGATAAGGATGAAGTGATGCACAAATTTGTTGAAAAGAGGTAAATTCAGTAAGAAAAATCTTATCTCTAATATCCTTTTGTAAATTTGAAATAAACATATGTTTAATATCAATATCAGGAACATGATAAGAAATATGAGCATACAAATGCTTAAATCTACCAATAAAATCAGTCAATTTTCCCTTAATGTTTTGTTTACAATGCATTAAATCAGTTAAGGAAACTTGCAAACCAATGTTATTTTGAAATTGTTGGATGAAGGTATTAGAAAGCTTAGGAAAAGAATCAATAGAATAAGGAGGTAAAGAACAATACCATTGCAAGGTCTTATCACGAAAATTTATAGCGAACAACTTAGCTAAAATCCTATGGTCATGAGCATAATCACTACAAAGGATTTGAAATGGTTTAACATGAGTAACATGATCTACTTTACCATTGTAATTATCAAGACGAGGCATATCAGATTGTTGAGGGATAATAGAACGAATAATGTCTAAGGATAAAGGACTACCCATGTCACATGTAGGAATGCTAAGATTGGATTATGTTGAAGATGCAAGTTGTTGTTGTAAAGATGACACATTTTGAGCCAAACTAATCATTGTGGAATCATTAGAAGAAATAGGTGGCATAGAAATACTAGGAACACTAGCAAAAGTGTTGAAAGCAGTAGGAATGGAAGACACAATCGGTGGAATAATTGGAACCATAGTTGGAAGGGGATTGGAATAAGTAAAAGTCACACTATGATATGAAGGTTGTGAGGTAGGTAGAGATACCAGTGGAACACTCACATGAATATATGAAATTGGATGAGATGTAGTCATCAAAGGAGGAGTGTAAGTAGGAATTCTAGGTAAAGGAACATAGAAGGTCCCTCACTAGTGACAGGAGGAGTGAATCCTAGATCTTGAGCTTCTTGAGCTAAAGGTTTAACATTCAAATGCACAAGATGAGTGATACCATGTAAGAGATTAACACCTTGATCACTATCACGAAGGACTTTCTTAAGAGCCTCTATAGCTTGGATGGAATCTTGATTATGGTTTTCCTGAATAAGTTAATTTCCCATTTTATCAAGTTCTATTGAAAGTTTTTGGACTTATTCAGGAGGAACTCTTAAAGCATCCTCCTCATCATGAGATGAGTGAGAAGAGTTATGCTCCATAGAAGGATTGGAATCATGAGTGGTCAAATTGTCATCCAGGATCCTAAGGAAAGGAGAGGAAGACTCAAGATCAAAGGAACCCATAAGTCTACGGCTTCTTCTAGTCGGGATACTATAAGTAGGACTAGAAGTGGTAAAGCTCATACACCAATGCAATGCAAATGAACTAATTTAGGAAACACAAGATTTTGATTTTTAATTTTTGAAATGTAAGTGCAAGAACATAAAATAAAGCTAATCTAATATGCATGAAAGATCTAACATAAAAGATGTAAATCTAACACCAAAAATAAAGAGTTGTCTATTGCGGGTTCACCAAAATGTAACATCTAAAAATGTATGATGTATGAGGTAGATGTTGTTACATTTGAAATTAGAATGTTTATTGAAATGTGTGGGGAAGATAAGAAATTCCTTTTAACCTTAAATACACAAATGAAGGATCCAAATTGATTAACCCCAAAGGAAGGATCAATGCATAAATGAATCAATCGATTGGAAATAAGAATAAAGAAGAAGAACTTAAGTTCCGTTTATAGAAAAGAATGTGTGATATATTTAGAAAGATCAAAATGAATAGGAGAAAAGTACTAACCTTGAAATGTTACAGATCTAAAGAATGCTTTTTTTGGGGGTTTGTACTTAGTTTCTGGAAAATCTACAACCGGATATGAAATAGAAACACAGAAACGAACAAAACCCAAAAATCTTTTTCCGTTCTGACACAGTTCCGATTTTGACCCTCAAGTCAATGTCACCATTGACCCAGAATTTATGATTCTAACCTAGGGAAGAATTGACCTAAAAATTCTCTGACTAAAAATCTATTTTCAGATCTCGAAATTTTTCTAAAAAGGGTAACCAAATCTGCACTTTGATCTGTTGTTTTGAACCTGTACCTACAAGAAAAATGGATTTGTTTGTTGGGGGGGAGGGGTTTGCCTTGGTCAAACCCCAGTTTTGGAATTAACCTCAAAGTATAATTGAAATTGCATAAGTAAAACAAAGTAAATGAACAAATTCACCTTGCTTGTATGGAAACCCTTGTGGCGGATTCGAATCCATGGATCCACAAGTATGCATGCACCAAATGGAGGTAGAATACATAATGTAGAATGTAGGATGTCTCAAATAAATTGCTTGTAGATCTTCAAAACCAATCTTGAATGGATCTTGGATAGGAAGAGGCTTGGAGGAATGTGGATGGAGAAATCGTCAACAAGAGGGCTCCATAGAGCTTGAATCCTTTAATGGCTACCAATGGATCTCCTTGATGAATTGAGTGCTTGAGAAGTGCTTGAATTCTTGAGAATGGATGAATGCTTCAATGGATATATGGATTGCTTCAAATATTGCTTCTTCACCTTTGGATTTCACTTCTTAAGTCTTTGATAGTTGATGATCACGATTAGAGAAAATGAGAGAAGAAGGATTCCTTATATATGAATCTAGGGCACAATCTTCTAGAGAGGCCTACATAGGAGAATTAAATTACCATTAGAAATATACCCTTAGAAGAGGACCTATAGTAAATATAATTTCAAGAGTCATCATTTTGGAACCCAAAACAGCCGACCCGAAAGTGGGAATTAATTCATTCTGAAGCCCGATATCTGAAAACCCTGGGAATTTGGAATTTGGAATTTGGACCATAGGTCAGAAAAAGGTTGATTCTGACCTAGGTCAAGGTCGAGGTCAACCTTGAACCAAAAAGGTCAACTTTGACCCTGAGGTCAAAATTCCAGTTTGCAGTTTGGAGTGTCAAAAATAGGTTGGAAAAAGTGGGAAATGGGGCATAACAGGGGGAAAAAGCCAGATCCAAGTCAGAGACCCATTCAAGGCGCTTGACATGACCCCAAACCACTTACTTAGAAGGATAAAATAGTCTACAATGGAAGTGCTTCCATTTTCAGAATATACATAGGTATATTCTATGAGCACACAATTTGGGGTCCAATCCTTTCATATCTTCATAGTCCCATGCAAAAGTTGCGGTATGGTCTTGTAGTAGTTTAGCCAAAGATGTTTTCTCTTGGGGGGTAAGATTACTATTAATGTTCAAGAAATGGCCATAAGAGGCTTCTAATTATTTGGTTAGTTCCACCATAGAAGTATCTGTTAATGGAGGTACTTGGATCTCATGAGGTAGAAATTGGTGGTAGAGATGTATTGCTGCACGAGATGGAGACACTTCACAATCAGGGTACAAGGGATGTAGGGAACAGTTATGGGAGAATGAGAAGTCCATGGGATATGAACTTGGGCCATACTAGTTTCACAAAATGTTTGTGATTACTATGTCTTCTTCTTGAAGTTACAGGAAAGGGTCCCTCATTAAAATCATTAATTGGGCTATTGAGTTGACTACCTCAACCTCTTCTCCTATATCTGACTAGATTGGTGAAGCTAACTCCATTTATGGTTGGGAAGGAAAATACAAGGCTAATGTCTTGGTATGCTAACCATTAGAGATGGTCATATTTCTTGAGCAACAACCTATATATGCAACGGTAGTGGCTAGCCAGGGCTGACCAAGAATGATTGGGTATCCTCCCAGTGTGTCTTTTGGTGAAAGTATCATAAATTCAGCAGGATAAGACCAAGATTCCAGGTCTACAACTATATCTTCCACCATCCCATCAGGTTTTACTGTGGAACTATCTGCAAGCTGTAGGATAGTTGGTGTAGTCCTTAGGTTGGTGATGCTAAGTTGTTGCATGATTTCCTTGGTCATTACATTTATAGAAGCTCCTAAATCTATCAAAGCATTTTTAATGGCTGCCCCATTGATTGTAACCTTAACAAATGGGCTGCCCGGGTCAGAATATTTTGGGACAACTAGTTTGCCGAGAATTATACCTGCAAGTTTCCACAAGACATGAACAGTCTGGGAATCCTTTTGCTTTCGACCTGGATTTTTAAAAGAGGCCTCTTTGATAGCCTTTCCATAAGTTGGGACATCCTTGATTTCTTAAAACAACAAAATTTGAACTCTAATGTTCTTGAGTTGGTCAATGATGTCGAAGGCTACTTCTTCATTATGCTTGGAATTTTTCATTCTGTAGCCTTTGTGGAAAGGAAGGAGGAGCTTGCTGAACTTCATTTGATATAACAGTTGGGCTTATTAAAGTAGTATATGGTGTTGCTTGTGGACTAGACTCCTCTGGGGGTACTTTAGTGATAATAGGATGAGTAGGTAAAGTAGTGCCAGACCGCAAAGGGATGCCATTGATTGTTATATCATAGGCATGATATTGGTTTGGGTCATTGGAATAAACATTTTGCAGGAGGTGGAAAAAGTGCCTGTTGTGGAGGCTGAGGCGGTGGCTGTAGGAATCCTTACTACTAGTTTGGCCATTGCTAACCACCCTGCCATTGCTGATTTTTCTGCCAATTGCCCTATGGAGGATGCCAATTCCCTTGGGGTTGTTGCCATGACTCTTGGGGTTGTTTCCAATTCCCTTGGGGATTTTTCCATTGAGGGCTGGGGTAATTTTTCCACTAAGGTTGTGAGTTATTCCAGGGAGAGTACTGAGCATTCATATGAGATTTCCATTGATTACGACAAAATGGACCATTAAAAGTAAGAGGATCTTGAGGCATACCTTGTCTTTGGGCCCATGGTATTTTTTGTGAAATGAAGAATAATTGCTCATCATCTCCTTCAATTGGTTTATAATCAGTGGGGAGTTGCGCACTCTCCACATTAGCAAATTGCTTGCACCGACAATCCCTCTTCTTCTATCTGCAACGGGGACATACTTCTGCCAGAATAACCTCAACTTTCTCATGTTTCCTTTTTGCCTACATCATGTCCAGCTGTGTGGCCATGTTATTGACAATGTGCTACTTGAAGTTGGACATAAGATGTGTTATTTATGTTTGAGAGGCTCCAGTTCCATTAGTTTTGCCTGTAGTAGACCTATACCCTCTGCCTTTCTTAGAAACAACTCTAGAGTAGTTGAGCCAGCTTTTATTAATATCCTCCCATGTAGATTGGGTGATATATCCACCAGCCATGAGATCTAATGCTTTAGTGCACCCCTCATTTATACCCCTCAAAAAGAGAAGTTTTTGTGATTCTTGGTTGAGCTGATGTTGCATATTATTCTGCAAG
The DNA here is from genome assembly GCA_018584345.1 of Thuja plicata. NCBI lineage: Eukaryota > Viridiplantae > Streptophyta > Pinopsida > Cupressales > Cupressaceae > Thuja > Thuja plicata. The sequence continues at coordinate 737,820 of MU226405.1, read as the reverse complement.
CTAAACAAGAATATTGATACATAATATTCAAGGCTCCCATCCTCCTTTTGTGTCATCTTGAAGATTTCATCCCCTCGCATGTCATTCCCCCTACATTACTCCTTATACTTTTTCAAGAAAGCACTCTTCATTTCATCCCAATCATGAACAACATCCTAGCCTAAGCCCAAAAACTATCTCAATGCAGACTCTTTCAGAGTTGTAGGAAACAATTTGAGCCTATGGGGATCTGATGTATAGTCATAACTACGAAAAAAGATATAAAAATCAAAGAGAAAGGTATCAGGGTCCTCGGTTACCAGGCCATAGAGTTTTGGAAGGGTTGAAGATGGAATGTTCTTGAGGTTGTTATTATCACGCTGATCAGTGATGGATAATGGAAAAGTAGGAGGGTTTTCCATCCTGGGAAGACCTTGAGGCTGATAGATGACTAGAGGTAATGGATTCTCTTCTTGATGCTCTGGGTATTGGATTCTAAGATTGGCCAAGGCTTCAACAAAAGGATTAAACTCAGGTTGTTCTTCAGGGAGGTAAAAGTCCAGTGGATCACCTTCTAAAGATGACGATGATGATGATGAAATAGGAAGGTTTACAATAGAATCCACAAACTGACCCGTCTCTTCTTCTTATATGCATGCAGTTGAATGAAAATTGCGGTAATGAGATAAAAAAACTTTGGTGGTGAACTCTAATTTACTCAAAACAGATAAAATGGAATCATAATGCTTGAAGCAAATTCTACAAATATTTGAGTTCAACACTTGGTTTGAATTCTATAAAAGCTCATTTAATTTATCAACCCAAGGATGTAGTACTTGAAATGGGTCAACAAGATATATGCACCAAGGATTTACTTAGACCACACTATGGCTGTAGGAAACAAATTGCTTGAAAGGGAAAGCTAGTCTATGGCTGCAAGAAATAAATTGCTTGAAAAGGAAAGCTAGTCTATGGCAGCAGGAAATAAATATTGGAAATAAAATGTAAAAGTAAAGATGCTGAAGGAATGAAAAGGCTTGAAAACAAAAATATAATGTTTCAACAGTTCTGCCACTTTGGTTGCAGGAAGCAACAACTTTCCTACGGCTTTGGCTGCAGGAACTGTGTAACACCAAAATTAAGATAACAAGATGCGGGAAAACAAACTACATGAAATGATTCTAACTAATGTGGATTCCTCACCAATTTTTCCCCCTTGGATGAGTATCCAAAACTCAATTACGCTAAACTAGATCTCAATACTTCATTTACCATTGATTGAAAAGGAAAGTACATAGATTCATGTAAGCTGTAAAAATAACAGGATGCAACTATATTCTTGATAACCGATAATGCCCCCTTTCTCACGTAGGAGTGGGGCTTTATTTAAAGAAAACCATCTAACAACTTAACTACTCACGCTATAGAATAGACATAGTCATTATTGAAAAAGATAGAAACTAGAAAGTGGAAAAATATAAGATATCCATAAAGAAGGAAAGAATTGTCACGACAGAGGAAGAGTAGATCTACCTTCCCACTTCTTCCTGGATTTCATCAAGGAAATTCATAACTCCTTGACTTGGTCCTCGCCTAGATATTGCCACCTTGATCCTACTGGAACCGCCACTTGAGGTGCATTAAATTCTCCATCGGTCGAGTCTGTTGTAGGAATAGGTCGGGGTATCTAGCACACAGGCGCGTTCACCTGGTCAATCCTTCACTCACTACTTATGATCCGTAGTTTAAATGTTATAATCAATACATCCAAGGTAATGCTCCACCAAACATGCATATATCCATTCATGTTAAAACATGTAACTACTCATAAGAACATAATCATAAATTTAGAATAAGTAATATAGCATTAATATCCACATTTTTCATGTTTAAAAGAGTTAAACCAGAACATATGTTTTAGTGGCTGTATGCCACATAATAACATAAAAGAGCTTAAATTTTTCAGTTAAGTGTGATGAAAAGGCACAAACAAGAACTATTAGAAACTTATCCCATGGCTTCTAAAACAAGGCATAAAAATGCCTCATCAGAGAGTATTAAGGTAACTATATCAAGCCCCTAGAAACCATTGTGGTCATTAAAAATTAAAGAATATAGTTATGGGACTGACTATCCTAAATATTTCATCATACAAAATTCAATTGGCAGGTACAAAGCTAAATTATTTTCCAATGTCCTCCCTACATGTGTCAAAATGGGGGCTTCAGAATAGATTATGGATAAGCATTAAAGCATGATGGTACAATGATGCAGATGAAGCAATGATCAAATAAAAAAACTCAATCTCCTTCCCTTATAGACCCAATGGTTCATTTTCAATTCAAGGATCTTACTCACATTAAACTCCTAATTGGTTAATCCAATGGGTACATGGATTTAACAAAAAAGGGAAAAATTATCTTCAAGGAACAACACACCCTTGATCAGTAAGGAAATTCCAATATGATTTAATATTGCACCATAGTACAACAAAAACACACGGCTTGGTAATCCTTTCAGTCCTTTGGTCTTGGTCCACTCCTTTTACCATGGCAAGAATGTCATGCTTTCACAAAAAAACTTTAGAAACAACTTCCTTCATCTGATATTTGTTTTGTAACAATACCCTAAAGGAATAATGAAACACTGTCAAAAGATCAAGGCTTGGTTATGGTTGCAAACATATACAAGAAAATGACCTACATGGGTGACTATCACAGGTTAAGCCCAACTTGACAATTCCATCAAAATTTGGAACATAGGTAATAACCCTCGGGAGTAAGGATGAGATTCCTATAACAATGATCTCAAAATTACAAGGATTGTAATATATAGAACAACTTGAATTTATGACAAAACAACCATAACATTGTCATTGTTACATAATTTAGACATTTATGACTGTGATTATGCAACCAGTCATTAGAAAACTATGAAGAGTCTCAATCCAAGGTGCTTGGTAGAATATTTGGGTCCTTTACACTCCCTCCTATTATGCTTTTCCTTTGGAAACTATTTTACGATACATTTGGAATATTTGGGTCCTTTTGGTGTAATAAAGAACAAAATGTAACTCATTTGTAATAAATTGTCACAATTGCACAATAAGGTCCCAAATTGGTCAAAAGGGTAAAATCATGAAAATATGCCCATGAAAGGGTAAGAATGTTGTAAATGGTCATTTATAGTCCATTTTAATATGTTAGAAGTGTTCATGCAAATGTCTGAAGTCATTTGTGTTTAAATGTTAAAAATGTCAAAAGGTTACAAAGTGCAACATTTTGAAAAAGTTGTACTTTGCAACCTTTTGACATTTTTAAAAGTTATAAAATGCAGCCTTTGGAAAAAATTGTGAATATGACCTTGAATGGGATAATGTTGAGGATCAAGTTGCTGAATGTATGTTGAGTTGCCTTCAATGAAGATAGTGTTTTGGATTTCTAATGGATCAAGGATCCTACAAGGTGAATTGAAGTTAGTCATGGTGATAAGGTGAACGTTGATTGTAATTTGATTATGCCTCTATTGTATTCAATTTGTTGATGAACATATTGTGAACCTTATCTTGTTAGATGTCTCAAACCTATCAAATTGAGAACCTAGAATGGTGTTTGGGTCTATGAGAACCCTCTTATACGAGACATTTATCCACAAGGGCTTAACTACACGATTGTTAGAGTAATAAAGTGTTTCCTCTAATTAATTAAATCATCTTGATTTAATTATTAAGTAACTTATTATCTCTATTTCACTTAAGACAAACTTTAGGCATCTAATAATTAATTCTTTTATTAATTATTACCATGTAATCTACGGTTCTTCACCCCTTTAGGGTTTTGATCACCTTTATAAGGTTCGATCTCTTTGTATTTTTAATTCACTTATTGGATCATTGGGTTATTCATTCAACACTTTTGGTTGACATCTCTTTGTGGGTAATTCATTATTTTGAGGATGATATTGCATTGAGGGTTTTCTCCTTTGTTTTTTCATGATTTCTCCTCTTCCACAGATCTGTTGTTTCTAGCCTCCACAGCCTTTGGCTTCTCTCTATCTGTGATAGGTTCTTGCATGCAGGTGATTCTTAGGAGCTGTGGGTTGATAGTTTTCATCAATTCTAATATGATATCAGAGCTCCGCCCTTTCATGCCCCTGTTCTCTTCATGAGAGTTTTTTTTTAATCTTGCTCTTCAGGTCTAGATTTTTGAGAGGTTTTCTGTTATAGAATTGTGTAGATTTGGGGGGGGGGGGGNTAGATTTGGGGGGGGGGGGAGATATTTTTCAGAGGACATTGGGCACAAACTGACCTCACGATCGCGTTTAGAATGCCCCAAAACCCCCATTTTCATAAGGCACGTCCAATTTGGACAAAGTTGAAATTTGGGCCCTATTTTTGCATGCACGACCCTTTGCACACTTTTTGAGGCAAAAATCCACCTCAATTTTGATGCTACCTCGATTTCCATGCTGCCTCAATTTTGATGCCACCTCAAAATCTATGTTCGATTACATGGAGGAGAGAGAAAATTATTTTTGATGTATTTGTTTGCATGAAAAAGGGTGATTTTTTTGTGTGTATTGTGTGGGGCCCACCCCTACTGCCGAACATAGAACTCGGTGAGCTGAGCCTAGAGCTCACCACCTCCTCTCCACCTGTGCACCACCTCGACCAGTGGCGCCACTCTTTTCTACCACCTTAGCGCCACCTCCACTTGTAGTGCCACTAGAGAGCTACCAAGCTTATTTTTGTGCCTTTTAGGGGTACAATTGGTTTTTTGCTCATAACTGGAGAAGACAGAGGTGTTTTGCACCAAACGAGATATCTCTGGAAAGATGGTTCTGAGCCCAAACTAATTTTCTAGGTTTAGTTTTCTGATTTCTCCATCTTGCAGGGTTTTTTTCTAGTCAAAGTTAGGGTTCCATTTTGCACTGCGGTTGCTCTATCTTGCTTCTCTGGACTTTATTTTTTGACTTCTGTATGGCATCAGAAAGATGGTTCTATCCTCTTTCTTATTTCATGGGTCTCACACCCAAATTCTGCTCTAGGTATTTTTTATTCAGATTTTTGCATTTTTGCAATCTAGTGGATATCTTGGATATTTTAGGTCCTGGGATTATTTCCTATGCATGGGATGACTCCATTTTAGCTGTTAGCCATGTTTCTACAACTTTCTATCATTCCTAGATATTGCAGACATATTTCTCTGTTGCATTTATTTTTTTGCAAATGCACTGGGATAAAGTGTCATCTCATGCATGCTTGGGATCTTAAACATTTTTGTGTTTTTTTGTACTCACACTACATTATAAAGTACCATGGGGGGTTTGTTTTAATTTTTTCAAGTGAGTGTTCCTTCCATGAAATTAGCCTCATGATGTATGTCAAGAGAGTGATCCTTCGACGACACTATCCTTTATATGTGTTTGTACTTCTCTTGCACTTTCTATGTTCCTGGTGGTTTACTTTGCAGTTTTATCTTGGCAGTCTAGCTCACTGTATCTATCATACCTCTCCCTATTCAACATTATTGGGGGGGGGTATCACTTTTTGGTTCTAATGCTTCCTTGGTTTGATGGAGTGATTCTATGTATTTGGTTTTTGTTCCTATATACTAGGCGGAGGCAATGGATGGGTACCTATGCATTTCGGTGAGATGGATCATTTACCATATGGACACTCTTCTTTCATTCCTATTTTGGAGGCATCCTTCCATATTTTGATCAGCTCTTCAGACTTTGGTGTTTCTTGCCATATGTATCTTTGAGTTTCGATGTTTGCCTTGTTTGCCATCCTGATTCGAGTAGTGCCATTTTAGGAAACTCATACAAATTAGAGTCTTCTCTACCTAATTAGATTCTATTTCAGTGGAGGTTCCAACAGTTCTTCGACAGTGTTTTCAACTTATGCTTAAGTGGTGTTCTACATATTCATTCTTTTGTTCCTATTCTTCTGGGACATTCTCTAGTTGGAGGCTTCTTTAGTCCTTCACTAGTCTTCATCTCTTTTCAGAGAGCGGTTTTTCCCACTGGGTTTTCTCCTTTTCTCCTCTTTATAGATATTTTTTGTACTCTGGTACTTGATTAGGCCATGTTTCTGGGACCCATCTTCCTACTTTCAGTAGTTGTTTTCTATGTTTTTAGCCACTCCCTAAGTTTATCTTAAGGGGGGGTGTTAGAGTAATAAAGTGTTTCCACNGTTTTTCCCACTGGGTTTTCTCCTTTTCTCCTCTTTATAGATATTTTTTGTACTCTGGTACTTGATTAGGCCATGTTTCTGGGACCCATCTTCCTACTTTTAGTAGTTGTTTTCTATGTTTTTAGCCACTCCCTAAGTTTATCTTAAGGGGGGGTGTTAGAGTAATAAAGTGTTTCCACTTATCAATTAAATCATCTTGATTTAATTATTAAGTCACTTGTTATCTTCATTTCACTTAAGCTAAACTTTAGGCATCTAATAATTAATTCTTTTATTAATTATTATCATGCAACTTAGGTTTCTTCACCCCTTCAGGGTTTCGAGCACCTTTATAAGGTTTGATTTCTTCGTATTTTCTATTCACTTATTGGATCATTGAGTTATTCATTCAACACTTTTGGTTGAAATCTCTTTGCGGGTATTCATTAGTTTGAGGATGATATTATATTGAAGGTTTTATCCTTTGTTTGTTCATGATGTCTCCTCTTCCACAGATCTGTTGTTTCTGGCCTCCATAGCCTTTGGATTCTCTCTTTCTGTGATAGGTGTTTGCATGCAGATGATTCATGGGAGTTGTGGGTAATTATTCATTCAACCCTTTTGGTTGACATCTCTTTATGGATAATTAATTATTTTGAGGATGATATTGCATTGAAGGTTTTCTCCTTGTTTGTTCATGATGTCTCCTCTTCCACAGATATGTTGTTTCTGGCCTCGATAGCCTTTGGCTTCTCTCTTTCTGTGATAGGTGTTTGCATGCAGGTGATTCTTGGGAGTTGTGGGTTGATTGTTTTCATAAAATCTAATAAGGATAACCTCAAACTAGGCCTTTTATGGAACCTCCAAGGCTATCAAAGAGATCCACGTGGTTGTTTCTCAAAAAGACCATGAAAATAATAATAAACATCAATATTTTATTGCAAAACTTCCTTCCAATCCACTTCTCCCTCTAACCTCATCCCAAATAGGGGTATTTATGGACCTAAAAATTGTCTGCAACTTTATTCAACTAATTCTTGACACATTTGACTCATTCTAGGACCTTTGAACCATTTTGACCAATTTTGACCTCTTAGGCCAAATGACTAAGAGTTGCATGAGGAAGATATTTGTGTGTTGAGGCAAGAGTATTCTATACCTAGGATTGGGTATAAAATGAGCTAAGAGTGGAATGCAGAAGATATTTGTGTGTTGAGGCAAGGGAATGAGTGAACCCTTGGAAAGTTATTGTGTTACGATGATTGGTGATAGGAAGAATGGAAGAGTCATTGTGGAGTAGTCCTAGTAGGAGGGACATGTGAAGCTTTAGAAATGCATGAGTTGTGTAGAAGGTGGATATGAGTCCAATGTGAAGTGTTGAACATGGAAGATCTTTGTCTAATAAATTTTGATCTAAGCTACTTCATAGACTTAGCTAATACCCCTAGAAAAATTCATAGGGTAATTTATAGCAATAGGGAAACAAATAAACCTCATTATGTTTGAAATAAAGATAAGACAAAGCTAAGAAATTTCTCACCTATAAACAGATTATCCTATCTTCACCATCTCACCTGCCAACATTAGAATTAGGCCACCCAATCGAAGCTCACCCATGGAGCATAGTCAAGAATGAGATATACACGATTCTGACAAACAAGAAAAGAAAAGTAAACTGACTGTTAAATAGTGTTTGACTTGGAAGGCTTTCTTAAGCCAAAATTTGCATCTATTAAAAAATGTTATTAAAACCAAGGCATTTTTGTCATCCAAATGTGAGGGATTTTTGTTTATCGTGACATTTTTTGAAACCCTAATCTTGATTTATTATCCAAACATGAGGCATTTTTGTCTATCGTGGCACATTTTCTCTTTTACAGAAGAGCACAATAACAAAGATATCATTTCTAGATTACACAATGTTTTTCTACAATTCCAAGTGAACATATACAAGCATAGAGATATTCATTCTTTTCAAAAGAAAATCTACATACCCAAATGCATAATAAAGCCATCAAATGTCAACCCCTCATGAAATAGAGGCAGAAATGAAAACATGGGGATCTCCATGGCAACAGAGCTCAATTTTTTTCTTTTCCATGGCGGAAGAGCTCCAACATCGAACTTGTAAAAAAGGAAAAGTAAAATTAAAAAGGTGTTGTTGTGTTTGAAGGTATTGCCTTTATTTTTGTTTTCTACCAAGTCTTTTTAATCAATTATATTGGTCTTCGATTTATTTTTGCATTTGAGTTTAATGAGTAAGGTATTTATTAAGTGATTCATTAATAATTTAAAAAATTATAATATTTTGATACAAAAAAAAGACGTATGTTACGTTTTCTGAATTTTATTTTATTTTATTTATTAAAAAAACATTTTGTCGACGTTCATAGGAATTTCAATAAACAAAAATGTGTCGTGATAAACAACCATGAACCCATAAGCCTAATCAAACATGTTCTCTAATCTTGATTAAACCTCAATTAAACCATTACCTTAATTATATTATATCCCTAACGCTCTCTATGATATTAAATCCTAAATATATTCCATCCCTAGCCCTATTCCATTGAACCTCAAGTTTAGCCTTAACTATAATTAAACACCTAGATGAATAAAACCCTAACTCTATTTAAATAGTAAGTTTAGTTGAACTCTACCACTAATTGAATTATGACCGTCACATTAATTAAACTTTAATGGTAACTTTAGTATAGCTCTTATTCTAATGGAAACCTTAACTCCCATTATAATTTTAAACCTATGTAAACATTGTCTCTAACACTAATTAAACTCTAACCCTTATTCAACCCTAACCCTAACGTCAACTCACTAATTCCCTCTAATTGAATCCTAACCCCAACCTAACCTTAACCCTAACTAAAATGGAACCCTAATTGTAGATGAAATATTTTTCTTGTAACTATAAATAGACCCTAATGCTAATTGAAATCTACTCTTAAATTTTATTAAACCTTGACCACAATTTTTATTAATCCCTAACCTGAATTGAACACTAAATTTAAATCTAAACCTTATTGAACCTTAATCTTAACCTTAACTCAAATTTTCTCCCTAATTGAGTTATAACCCTAGCCTAACTTTAACCTTAACCCAACTAATTTGAACCCTAATAGAGTAGTTTACTCCAATTGAACCCTAACAAAAACTTAATTATAACCTAGTTAAATCTAAACTATAACTCAAATTGAATTATATTTTAATGCTAACTATAATTTAACCTAATTGTAACCATAATTGAGTATACAATTAAAATGAACGTGTTTAACAATGTTTGTAATTTTTAAGTTAGAACATTCAACTTTAACGATAATATATGTAAATATGTTTGCATGCTCCCATCTTATTTGAATGTTAAAGAACCGAATATAGTTTAATTGGGTTTGATATTCAATTAAGATTAGGTTTAGGTTCCAATTCGTTCAAGGCATCCAAAATTCAATTTGGGTGAGGGTTAGTGTTCAATTTTGTTTAGTGTGATAGTTAGGCTAAATTCTTTATTAGATTTTTAAAATAAAGATTAAATTAAAAAAATCAAATGCACATCTTATTAAAAGATCAAATTAAAACAAAAATAATTATATTGAAAAAAACATAATTATTATTAACATTGACTATTCATGGAGTTAGAGTCGAGACTTGGTCAGTTCATTGTGACATTTTCCAATAGTGATTTACCTTATTTTTCATGTTCCAACATGTCATAGCTATGATGACTTCCCTTGTGAATGTCATAAGAAAGAATAGAAGGTTGAAATCCTAATTGTGCCTCCTATTAGTGAAGTAAGATCAAACAAGTTTTCTAAATCTTTCAAAATTAGTGCCCCTATCTATGCATCACTAATAGATGGTTGAGTTAATCTAATTTGGTTTAGGGTTATAGAAGGTTGTGGGAATGAATGATTGTGTTATTGCCTAACAAACCATTAAAGGGACTCATCCATTAAATTTTCCATAAATGTCTCAGTAGGGAACACAAAATGATACAAATATTTGTAATGTAAAAGTATAAATGACTTTAAGCAATAGGTCATATCACTATCAGGTATAACATCACCTTGAATAATCACAAAAGGAAGTATTGTCATTTTTAGACACATCATTATCATTCATTAAAGGATAGTAATGACTATGAATTAATTATGTAATGAAGTTAAAATTAAAAATATAATGAATTAATTATGTAACTATACAAGTCAAATAAAATTCTATCAAGAAATCAATATCAAATATATAATATATATACTAATCGCATACCTCATACATTTCAATCATGTCATTCATGATCTTTTTCTTCATCCAACTTTTTGTTTGTATCATCCGATCCAGAATCAACATTGTAAGGATCATCATCATCATCATCATCATCATCATCATCATCATGAACATTAAATCCTACATCATTGTGATCGTGTTCCTCTTTTTCGACATCTTCATCAGGCATATAATCAAATAAGTATTGATCCTGATCATCATCTTCATCATCTTCTAATTCCTCAGTATTTTCTTCTTCCATCACATACTTTACTAAGCTTCCTCTAGGATCATGTCTAACAACAAATGACCAACCCTGTTTATGTGGAACCTTTTAGTAATAAACCTGCTGACATTGGCTTGGAAGAACATAAGGCTCATTTCCAGCTCACTCAAATGACCTTATATTAACCATTGTAAATCCATTATCATGTTCAATAATAGTTCTATCAGGATCATTTTCATTCAGTCATAGCCTTTACCATTGGATGACGAACAAAACTAATTTGACGGAACTAAAGTCACACTCATGTATATCATCCAAAATCCCATAGTATCAATTTTCTGAGACTTGACGATGTATGTCACTTCTAGATGAAATATTAGTCACCTGAAAGACTGTAGTTATCCCAGGAATCACAAGTTTCTTTGTGTCATCCAAATTTTTGATACAAAATTTATGACCATAACACCACATAACCTTGTGGTGTTTCACCTGCAATATGTCAAACATGTAAAAAATATTGCATCGCCAGTTGATAAACATATTTATTCTTGGTTGAATGTATGCATAAGACTATATATATATATATATATATATATATATATATATATACAAATATACAATTGAAAAAAATTAAATAATATGGGTGATTAATATATTTATACGTACCTGTTTATCTCTTAAACCATATGCTAAATCAATTTCCCTTGGTGTAACATTGGAATCTCCATTAGGATGATATTTTTTAACCAATGAAGCTAGACATTCCCATGTTAATGCATGAATAATTTTTTGACATCATTCAATCCATACCGTCATCCAATCAAGGTTATTTACAACATACAAATGTAGTGCATCCCACTCTCGACCAACTGTATAAAAAATAAACAGAAATTTACAACTGATGTATATTGAAGATTAATAATTAACTAACTGAAATATGTATAAAAACCAAATGTAAAATATATTTAGATTAATATCCATGAACATCTTATAATTAACTCTCATTGTCCTCAATGTACCTTTCCCCATCAGGTACTCCCCTTCGAATTTGTTAATGGAGTCAGGATCCCAAATGCGATCTACATGGATCTTTGTCGCGAACTTAGGAAGATATTCAATAATGTACACCATAATATGGTATACCATATCTCCCTCCACCATAGAACCCTCAGGATGTGTTCTTTGTCGAACCAAAGCATTCCAAAATTTCAAGTGCCCCTCAACCATCCACATTGACCTTGAGTGTGCAGGTCCACACAATTCAATCTCTTCAACTTGGTGTATGAGGTAGTGTTCTTGTGCATTAAAAAATGTCAAAGGTAGACACTTTTGCATTTTAAACATTAGACGAGAAATTTTCTCTTCTAATAATTTATATATTCTTTATGAATTTCTTTAGAAGATAACCATCTACAAGTGATTCAAGACACAAATATATTAATGAGACTTAATAAAATAATATACAATATACTACATAACAAGTAAAACAAATGACAAATATTATATATATATATATATATATATATATATATAATTGAACAAATATCACTACTTACCTCATGTAGTTTCTAAGAGTGTATATAACTTGCTTGACATTATTGTCGAACTGGTCTAGGAGAGATAGAGGTAGAACCTACTGCACAATTATAAATTGTTCTTTTTATTGTTTTTCCAAAACTAGTAAACATAATACAATAAAAATTACATGCAGTATACAAATATATAATAAATATACAAGAACATGAATTACCTTAATGAAGGTATGCCAATCATGTGTTTTCATCCCTAGCCCAAATTCACCTTTTTTTGTTATGATATTATTTATGTTAGCATAAAATTTGTGGGAAATTAAATTTTTCGTATGACTTATTTTATAACATTGCTTTGTTTCCTCCTTAATAACTAAGGAAGGGCGTTTATATTAATTTGGTCTCCATCGCTATTTGATTGAATTACATTTTTCATTGCATGATTAGATTCATGAATGTCACTACAAATTTTGACAATTTTTTCTTTGTCATGCCTTCCATCCAATATTTTTCATAATGTCTCAGTTATATTCTTTCTGATATGCATAGTATCAAACAAATGCATAATTTGTAGCTACTCATAGTAGGGAAACCTACTAAATTGTCTGGGATAACTTTTTATCCCCTTTGGAAGTTGGTCATTAATGCTTAGACAACCTTCATAAAGCATATAAGTTTAAAAAGTTAACAATGACAATCATCATCAATTACAACACGAGTAAACAAAACACAATATAAAAATATAAATTACAAACATATATGATAGATAAACAATTCGATTGAATGACATTACCTCGACGATCAATTCTATTATATTCCATCTTCCATAGGCGAGGTGTCATTCTTCGTGGTTTTGATGCAATCTCTTCTTTCCCATTGAATATATGGTTTTCGGTAGTTTGATACTTATGATTTTTGTGGAGGAAGTGCCTATACTCATCAAACACCTTCTTTACTAAACTTGTTGAATGACGAGATTTCATCTTTGGACCACAAACTGGATATGCAAATTTTCTCTTTGTTTGAAGACCTGTAAGATCATATATATATATATATATATAATTTTAAAAAATGCACGATTCATACTTAAAATTTTTTTTTTTTTATCAAAGTGCGCAAATTGAACTTTATAACATACCAAAAAAATGTGTTAGCCCTGTGACATCATGAATTGTCCATACAAGCATTGCATGGAATAGAAATTGTCTTTATCTTATTGGTCTAGAGATGTCATACATAGTGACACCATTCCACAACTTTAGTAACTCGTCGATAAGAGGCTCGATATATAAATTTATATCTTTAACTTGGTACTTACTTAGTTGAATGAACAGAAACATTGCATACTTATTAAAACCGTTTTACTACAATATATATAATTTAATGTACATGAATACTAAATGAAAAAAATACCTAGAACAATCATTTCCAACATTATGTTCTCCCTCTTTATTGACATCCATGGAGGGATGTTATTATCGATAATAAAAATAGGTCACACTGAGCAAATAGATCTCAACTCTCCAAATGGATTGACACCGTCCATTGCCAATGAAATCCTGAGATTATGAGATTCTTCTTTAAAGTGTGTCCATTTTTACTCTGTCCCTAAATGCAGAACCATTCATAGACATTCAAAGAATGTCATCTCCACTTCTATTTTGTGCATGGTAATTCATAAATTGCGCTAAGCTTTCACACCTAAATAATCATCGCATACGTGGAATAATGGGAATATAACGAAGAACCTTGTGAGACACCCTTTTTGTTAGTTTATCTATTCAATATCAACTAACATGGCATTCAGGGCATTCTGTTACAAATTTATATTGTTTATGATATATAATATGATCATTGGGACATGCATCTATTGCTTGATACTCCATTCCAATATCTTTCATAATGATAGATAATTCTCGGTATGAGTGAGGTAGAATATTTGATGGTGGTAACAAAAAATTACCTATAAATCTACGAAAAAATAATTTGTTAATATAAATAATATTAATGGTACATATTTTTCCCTTTATTTGCTAGTGATGAAATAACAAAAAAATAGATGAAAAAACATGACATATATGATATACCTTAACATACGTGAGATTGTTATGTTGGATAAACCATTCATACCCTTCAAGTTCAGCACCAAAAATGATATACACGAGAGAAGTGTTGGTTGGGAGCCTTCATAAAGGGGATCATATACCTTTTCAAGTATAGGTAATTCATGAACAAACTCAAATTCATCCTGATCATCATGATCAACAAGGCCAGTACTAAATGTGTCATGGATCAATGTATCTGTACCATCATCTTCAACAATTTTTTCTGGTGCATGATCTTCTTCTTCCATAGGATCATTATTTGTAGCTTCGATGTTCATGCCTCCATGTTCCTTCACTTGGAAAACCATATTATCTGGGTCATCGTAGTCCATATCATGTGACCTAGGGAACTACACCTACATAATAATAATCAACATAAATAAACCATGATCATGATCTCATTATCAATTGATTTTTTATGTATATACATTATCAAAACAATATAAACATCTTCAAATGCAGTAAATATAAACACATATAATGAACAACTTACCAATGGACGATAATTATGCCCTCCTTCAATGTGACCATGCTACCTACAATGCTTCTTAGTTGTTGTGATTAAAAGTCTTCTCATATTTAAGCCCTTGTGATTTTGGTAGGGACAATAACATTTCCCATCACCTTTCCTTTTCAAGCTAGACCACAATCTAGTAATTGTCTCCTTATTTTGATCTTGATAAATATTGTCTGACATAATTTTTCTTCAAAGGAAACAAAATTAGACTAAAATATTTGGTCTATAACCTTCACAAACCTAGCAGAAAACTGTCGCAGTTGCAAAAAATACAGTCGCAGTTTATATTTTATACTTCAGTAAGCCTAACATTTTTTTTTACTTTTTTAATTTCCTCTTTTTTGTCGACATTCCGACGAACGCTCGCCTTAATCTTCGACGAAAGTCATATCTGTCAAAATTTCGACGAATGTCAGACACGTTTGAAAAAAAATTAAAAAAATGACACAATTAACCTCTTAATATTCGACGACACAAAGAAAACAACAAGGTTTGTCAGAAACGTTCGTCGAAAAATGCACCCAAATGAGCTAGTGTAATTTTGCAATCAAGTAATTCTGAAACAATTTTCCAATTCTTGAAATTCAAGAGATAATTATAACAACTGAGCACATGGTATTTTTATTTGCTAATAACTAATTTTCAAATATTTATAATGACCAGATCATGCATCTATACATTAGTGAATGCAATAATGCTGAAACCTGGAAGCTGATTGCTGATCACAATTGACACCACCAATAAAACGTGGCTACTTTAGGAAGTAACGCCTAGGATGGGAAATGTATGAGAAGCACCCAATAATAAAAAATAGCCACCCAAACCCCAAACACTGTTTTCTCTAACAGTTTTCCACTGCTTTATATGACCCGCGACTGACAAAATAACTTAAAACGATGAACCATATATGGCATGTGATCTGTATAAAGTGAAGTCTTCTTCCCTTGCTAATAATTTTGAAATAAAATGGAACTTCTAATCACCAATTTATGTTAACAGTTCAATCAATCTTGGCCTCTGTATGAAGCCATAACATTTGCACAATTCACCGGTATCTTGCAACCAATTTGAAGTGCATAGACCTCACAGAATTCTCAATCCTCCAAGCTCTCACTATTTGAAACCCTTGTTTCAATTTTTTCTCCACACAACAAAAGCAAATACCAAATCATGAAATGATCCTCAAACTTCTATTTTTCATGCTTATATATTCTCCATAAGAAGTTTGAACCTCTCCCAAAAGACACATTTAATCATTTAAATGAAATATTATTTCATTTGCTCATTAATGAATAAAGTTTGGGTTATGTGCCGGATAGTTAATTAATAATTTGGCCCCCTCTTTAATGATGAAAATGACCCTTCCTTTATGAAATAATAATAACTTATAACATAACATTAAATGGCCTCATAATAAAATTTATTAATAAAGTTATCACTTTATTAATAATCAAATAAGCATAACTCCATAATTAATCAATTTTTCTTCATTCTATCTGCATCACAAAGTTGACCATTTTATTCTTTGTCCAACCCACTGAATTACCAAAAATATAAAGGGTCCCTCTCAGTCGTCATTTGACTTACTATAAATAGTAAGTATATGAAACTGAGCCCAAACGAAGTCCAATCTCAACCAAACGAAGACCGAACTGGAACATACTTCATTCTGGAGAAGAATAGAACCTCCACTAACCAGACCTCTACCTCAGAAGACCCTCTATCCACAATAATTAGCTTACGAGGGTCACAATAATAAGTTAATCCTTCAAAATCCGATGCTCATGAAAATGGGGACGTTGCAGTATGCCAAGATGGACTCCTTCCTTTTGATAGTTGGATTCACTCTTTGCCACTCTGATTATAATGTTTATATTTTAAAATAGGATGATATTCTCACCTTTTGGGTTCTCTGTGTAGATGACTTTTTGATCATACAGAATCACTCCTCCACCATTTAGGAAGTGAACAATTCCCTTCATGATTCTTTATTGATGTTAGATTTAGACCTTTTGCACTATTTCTTGGGGATTGAGATCACCTAGTATTCTTTAGGAATATTTCTTGCACAACCTAAATATAATTTTGATATACTCTCTAGATTTTTCTTGGTTGATTGTAAGCCTACATCGACACCATTTTTGATTGGGGTAAAACTTGAGGTTAAGTGTTATTCACCTTTGGGGGGTGTCAATACTTTGTATTGATAACTTGTTGGTAGTCTCATATACTTGAATTACACGAGACTTGACATTTCATATGCTCTATGCATGGTCTCTCGATTCATGTAGGAGCCCCATGAGTTGCACTGGAAAGAATCTAAGAGGATTCTTCACTACATTTGGGGCACTCACAATTATGGTATTGACTATGTAGTGGGTGTGGATTGACTTGGTGGGATACACAGATTCAAATTGGGTAGGCGATTCTCAGGTACACAAGTCTACTTGGGGATATTGCTTCTCTCTTAGTTCTTGTCCAGTTTTTTGGTCAAGAAAGAATAAAATTGCAATAAATCTTTCATCTATAAAGGCCAAGTATTGAGGAGTAGTTAATGTTGCTACTGAGGCTATTTGTGTTTAGAACATTCTCACTAAGTTTGGCATTATTTTTCGAAGCCTAAAATCATATTTTTTGACAATTAGAGTGCCATACAATTATCTCATAATTTGATCCATAATTAGAGGACCAAACATATTGAGATCCTTATGCACTAGATTTAGAAGTTGATTTATAAGAAAATCATTGACTCGGGTACTGTTCGACATCATATCATATGCAATGTACCCATTTTATAGTTCTCTTGTCCTAAAGCTGGTGTTGGTTTTCTGGGTTGGTGCTAGTATGATCAAAGGGGTATTTTGATGCCGCCAATTTTTTAGGATGTGTATAATGAGTGTAATGCCCTTTTCTGGAGTCTTTTCAAATGCTTCCTCCTATACTTACTATTTTTAGTAAGTTAGTGATGAGGATCGACAAGTTTAGTTTCTATTTTTATTAATATCACTGGAGTTGGTTTTAATGTTTATCTTGAGATTTGATATAGTCTCAGTTTATTAAAATAAATAAGCATAAATTATTGATTTATGCAATTCCAATTTTTTCCATGATGTGCTTGAGGATTCCGTAAAAGGTGATTAGTATTATTAGACAAGAAATGAGAAAGTTCTTTCAGAATGTGAAACATGATCAGGATAAGATCCCTCTATTAGTTTGGAAAAGACGTGTAAGCCCAAAGGTGATGGGATGAGGAATTGGCAGGTGATGAATGAGACCATGATGGAGAAATTAGTTTGGAGTATGTATTCAAATCCAAACCATCTATGGGTCAGGGTTCTAAAATCAAAGTATCTTGACTCTGTAGATAATCATAGGATTTTTATGATTTAAAACCCCCCAAGGGATCAGCTATCTGGAGATTTATTGTGTCTTGACAACCAATCATTATTGAGCATATTACATGGAAGATTAGAAATGGGTGAATAACAATTTTTTGGGATGAATCATGGGAACATATACCTTCCTTGTCTAGGAATGTTCATTTTCTACATTTGAGGTTACTTTTGTCACTACGATGGGGATGTGAAGTTTGGGATTATAAAGAGTGTAGGAAAGGAAAAAATGGTGAGGAGAGGGTTTGGAGAGATTTAAGTCATGATGGCCTTTCGGTTGAACAATAGAACTTAATGCAGGAGATATTTGCTCACAAGAGTGTACTCATAAATGAAAAAGATGATAGGGTGGTGTGGTGTGAGGCTTCTGATGGTAATTACTTAGTTAAACTTGGTTACCAACTCCTTTACTCAAGGGGGAATGAGGATGTTTGGCCCTCCCTTCTACTTTGGAGTAAGGAGTGTCTTTCGAAGGCTGGGAAATTTTCTTGGTTAGCCTTTCAAGGTTGCATTCTCATGGGAGAAAGAAGGAAAAGGTTGGAATTTGTTGTCCCCTCATGTCATTTTATGTGTGAACGAGAGGAGGAATCAATTGATCATATCTTGCTTCAGTGTGGATTTTTCTTCAATAGTTGGAGCATGGTTGTCCAAAAAATTAGGTTGGCAAGGGCGTTTACCTGCAACTTTGAATCAACTATTTGTTGGTTGGCCAAGGGCGTGTGGTAAGTCCACACTCTCCTGCATTTGGAATGTTTTCCCATCTGCAGTAGTTTGAGAGATCTAGAAGGAGATGAATAGAAATTTATTTTAGGAAAAACATGAATCTTTGGAAAGGGTTTTCTTTAGGATCAATCATTCTATTGAAGATATTGTTGTGGTGTTTGTGTCCAGGTTTTCTAATCCTCAAATCCCATACACTATACAAGACAAATGCATTCAGTTTCAACCGTCAGGAATTAAGATTAGGCATGTTAAAGGGTGGAGCTGGGTTAATTTGATGAAAAAGGTGGTGAGATTGTTAGATGGTTGAGGCAGCAGGAAGGGTGGGTTAAGGTTAATTTGATGAGGCTTCAAAGGAAAATCTGGGTCCATCTGGGATTGGATTTGACACTAAGGATTGCTATAGTGACATCATGGTGATGGGGGCTAAGAGGAACATGGAGGGGAATAGTAATGTCACTGAAGCCATGGATGCGCTTCATGCTCTCAAATTAAGTAGAAAAATGGGGATAAAAATTTTGCACCTTGAAGATGATTCACTTATCATTATTGAGGCTTTCATTGTGGGTAATATACATGCTTGGAATTTGCAGAAGTTTATTATTTCTATTCAGAAGGAATTATCCTTCTTTGAGGGGTTTAAGGTGACACACACTCGTCGAAAGGGTAATGAGGTAGCTAACATGTTGTCCAAGTGGGTGTTGGTGTTTGCTAATAAGGGGGAGGTATGAATGGAAGATCTTCATAATCTTTCATTTGAAGAGTGTCATCATTTTCATTTGTGGCAGCTGACAAAAAATTTATTGTGAGGAATAGGATGAATTTGTGATGGGACAAGAGTATGTGTGAGTTGATTTAAATATGGCAGGTGCCAATGTTGAAAGTGCAATGTGGAGAGTTTGTGGGTTGCGTGGTAAAGTTGGAGGTAACGTTCACCTTAGTCACCACTCGATAACAAGGTTTTTTTGGTGCAGTGACCAAGAAGAAACTGAAGAGATTCCTTAATTGCAAGAGGGAGGACGTGGTGAAGGCGACGTTGAAGTTGTTGGGGAAAGAGTTTATGGAGGCTAAGCGTCGATATCGATTGAATATGGACATCATCTCTCTAGTGATTTTTTGGGGATTGGAGGTGGAAAAGGATGTGGACATCATCAAATGGGTTCTACGTTTGTTGGTGGATGGTGAATTTCTTTATGGGATCAACTATATTTTTGAGTGGGTTTTCCCAAGTGTGATCTTTGATGTTTCAGAGGGAATTGATGACCTGAGAGTGGTAAAGAGTGTGTAATTATTCCTTTTGATTGTTGGTCGGGCAAAGTGGAAAAGGATGACTATAGAATGAAAGTGCTCATGACATGGGAGCTAAAGTTGGCTTTGCGTAGGAAAGAATGAGGCTAATCATGCTATGGTTATGGTTGATGCTCAGCCTAGCATGTCGAGGAAGTGAAGGTCAAAGATGGTAGTTTGTGATGCCTATGTTTCTACTAAGGTACGAGTGGGGAAGAATAGGGTATTGTAGGGGTTTATTGGTAGTGGGTAGGGAAAATTTTGTTTTCTTTTTTGTGACAAGCACTGGTTCCTTGGTTCTTGTCTCAGGTAGGGCTCACTTTTGTTTGAATTTGATTGGTGCCTTGGTGTATTGGGTGTTGTAATTGGTTTCCCCCTTTTATTTTTTTTATCAATTGGGAATGAAGGAGGGGGTGGTGATTGGAGGTGGATTGTGGTCTGTGTTTTGGGAATAGGGTTTGTGATTTTGGAGGGGATCACCACTAAGGGTGGTTGGGTGGTGAATGGGTGATATTTTTAAAAACATTGTCATATCAATTTTGTAATGATGTACTTTGTAATCCTCTTTTAAATATTAATAAAATCTATACTATTATCGACCCAAAAAAAGTTAAATTAAATATTTGACTACACGCATTCCTACTTGCATCTCTTTTCACACAAACAACATGACTACAAGGAAGGGGAGAGAAAGATGTGGGATATAGAGCCAAAGCATACTAACTTAGATGCCTCCACTTCTCAACTTGCTACATTTGAGTCGAAAAGCAGGCACACTTGTAGTCCACATGGCATCGACATTGCTTGTGGTACATCTAATGTCAATGATGATGATGATTTAGTGATTCCATTCGATGATTATATCTAGGAACTAATTGTTGAAACTTGAATTTGATAATTTGATATTAAACTTGAAGTTTGAATGAATAATATTTAACACACATGTTTTAAAATTTAATTGACATTCAAGTTTGTGGTGGTTTTGTTCTTTAAACAATGCTATGTGATATTCTAATCTTAATTCATGCTTCTAGGTTGTGTGTATGTATATAGATATAAAAGAAAGTAAACTTGTCTCTTTGACTATCTCATTACTTTTTTAAACTGATCAACTTGTCTTTGCATTGTATTTTTCCTAGTAGTGCTACAAGAAGAAATTTAATACATTTGATGGTGCCTTAGCCTCTCTTATATCGCTTTACACCTCTCCCAAATTTTCTCTCGCCAATGAGGGCATTTTGGTGCAAGAAGATATTATTAACACTTCTCTCAATGATCTCTCTCTTCAAGATAAATCATCGAGTAATAATGTTGATTCTTCTCCTAAAATGTATCTCCCCCATAAGGATACTTTGGCACAAGAGAATGATGTCATTGATACTTTTCTTAGTGACATTTTACCTTCTATTTACTCTAATAATATTTCTTATAGATATGAAGCATTGATGGATCATGTTTGCCCCTCCTAAAATTTGTCTTACTCGTGAGGATATTTTGGCGCAAGAGGATGATATTACTAACATTTTTCTCAGTGATTGCTCTTCTAGAGATGAGTAATTGCTAAATAAAGAGCCTAATCAAAGTCAAATCAATAAAATTTATGTTTCTAGTCATACAAATGAACAATGTGAAACTTCCATTGTTGTTCATCTTCATCATAATGTTCCTCAAACTCAAAATGATTATTGTTAGAGGTATCCTAGATCCCCAACCACAAAATAAATTGATGATTGTTGTCAAATGTATTAAAGACCCATCTAGACCTCCTAAGTATTACTTGAACTATATGAAAAAACTTACTCTAAACAATAGACTTAATCAACAAGTGCCAATGACAAAGAGCATGGAGGAGATGGTTTTGATCCTAGCACCTCACACATGTCAATGCCACATTTTTGTCAACATTGTAATCAACCGTGTTATGGTGTTTCTCTTACATCTCTTCAAAACCTACATTAGAGGATAAATATTTTTTGGATTTACTATATGATCATCCTATGTAGGTATATGTCACATTTCAATTTGTTTCAAGTGCATTTCTGTACATATCTTTTTATATTTAATAATAAATTACATAATATAAACTATTTGATGCAAATAAGTGACTTAGGACACCATCTTGATTAGGGTATTTTGGATCCTTGTCCATTCTATGGTCAACCAGAGTCTTTCAAACACCTCTTTTGATTGTGTTGCTATGCTTATCATTTGTGGAGTTGTATTCATTAACTTCTTTCCCCTTTTAGAACCCATTTCTTGGCATATGATTCTTTTGGGGAATAGACCTCACATTCCCTTCAAGTATATCACAATTTGGCATGATTTTAGCATGGAGATTGTTTCTTCCTTATGGAAAGATATAAATACTCTTATTTTTTTCATTGCTCTATTGATAATTTTGTTTTGCTTTTCACTAAAGCTTCTATTTGAAGTGTTATGCTCCAAATCAAGGTTCAAGAAACTAAAGTGGCACTAAGGATTACCCACCTCCAAGAGCTACTTGATCATTGAGGTAATTCCCCTTGCACTGTGGCCAAAGTTACTTCGACTCTCCTCCCTACAGTCATAGGCATGGCTAGAGTTCATTTGCTCAACGCTCTTAGACCTCAAAGCCTTAGGCTCCTCACCACCGCTCTTGTGGCAAGAGTGACTCAACTCGGTGGCACTCTAATTTGCCTCCACATAGAGGCTTTGCTTCTTGGTGGCCTCCCAGATGGACATGGACGTATATTGGTGAAGATGGTGGTTGACCAAACTCCTTAAAACTGGTTCCCTCATTTGGCTTTAGTGATTTCACCTACAAGGAATGGAGTCAAGGATAAAGAGAAGGAGAAACTAATGTTGATGAGTGGTGGTCCATTCCTAACATCACCCACACTCCGTTTATGTATGGGGAAAATCGAATGACTAGGACACCCCTCTGCCTCCCACTAGTATTGCTCTCACCACTTAAGCAACTTTGTTGTTATTTCTTTTATCTTGCTTTCTAGGCATTGCATGTGTGACTCTAAGGAGTGACCTTGTGTCCGATTGTGTTTTTTTTTTGTGTGGATATGTGTATATATTCTCCATATTGTCAAGGACTTTACAGGTCTTTATGTTAGATTAGATCACACTTCTACTCTCTCATATATCATTTTCCTATAATTTGTTCAGTCTTAGGTATTGAAATAAACAATGAGGATTCAAGGTTGCCATGCAAACTTAATACTTCTCACGTAAAAAAATACTTCATGTGTTGCTTCTCTAATTGGGCTTTGAAACTCTGTCCCTAAGCTCAATGATGGATTCTTAGACAAAATGGTAGAATTATGCTATTTTAAGGTGTTCTAAATTCCTTTGCGTTTCATAAAGATAATGGCATGACAATGAAATAAAGAAAAATCTCTCAAAGGAAAACTTGAACATGACAAAAAATTATTGAATGGCAAGCCTAATCATATTAACGACAATTGTAGGGGTCAAGGTACTAAAATCAAGGCAAGATTACAGTAGGCTAAGGGCAACAAGGTATCTAAATACTTCTTCAACTTTGTCAATTATAAGCATAGGAAGGAGTAAATTGGAGCTATCCAAGATGAAAGTGGTGTCCTTCGTACAAAGTCACAAGAGATTAAGAACCTGTTTTATAATTATTACGCATGCACACACGCACGCACGCACGCCTAATCATATTAACGACAATTGTAAGGGTCAAGGTACTAAAATCAAGGCAAGATTACAATAGGCTGGGGGTAATAAGGTATCTAAATACTTCTTCAACTTTGTCAATTATAAGCATAGGAAGGAGTAAATTGGAGCTATCCAAGATGAAAGTGGTGTCCTTCGCACAAAGTCACAAGAGATTAAATAAACGCAACACGCAAGTACACACGCTCTCTAAGACCATTTTCCTATTATTTGTTCACTCTTAGGGATTTAAATGAACAAGGACTCAAGGTTGCCATATAGACTTAATACTTCTTACCTAAAAAATCCTTCATGTGTTGCTACTCTAATTGGGCTTTGGAATTCTATCCCTAAGCCTAATGAAGGGGATTCTTTGAAGAAATGGTAGAATTATGCTATTTTAATGTGATCTAAATTCCTTTGTGCTTTAGGAAGGAGAATGGCATGGCTACGAAAGCATAAATAAAAAATTGTCAAAGGGAAAAATTGAACATGACAAAATAATTGAATGACATGCCTAATGATATTAACTTACAAACTTCGATAGCATTAATAGAAGCTCAATTTTGCAAAATGGACAATTAAGGGGTCAAGGTGCCAAAAGCAAGGCAAGATTACACTAGTCTAAGGAGGGTAACATGACATCTAAATACTTCTTCAACTTTCTCAATTATAAGCATAGGGGAGTACATTGGAGCTATCGAAAATGAAAGTGGTATTATCACACAAAGTTAGAAGAGATTAAAAACCCGTTTTAGAATAATTATGAAACTTTATTTGAGAATCAACACGCGCGCACACACATTATGTACGGATCATTGGCATACAATTATTGTTTTAGTGTTATATTAGTATTTATCCTATGTAAAAGTTTAAAAAAAAAAATGAAAAGCTAAAGGTTAATTCTTAGGAGGTTAACATAAAATAGTTAATTGTTAATGTCGATTTCAGTCCTTGGGTTAAGATTCGGGAAATATCTCCAAATCTTTTAATTTGAACATATTCATGCCTATATATTTGTATTTATTTTATTCACAAATGCAGATATTGGAAGATAAGTTTGCAGTTTGTTTTGGTTGCAGATGTGAAGGCCACCCCTAAAAAGAAAAAAAATATTCACGAATGAAAAACACAACATGAACATGCAAAGATATCATTCAATTGTTATAAAGTTCTGATATACATTTCATTGCTCTTTCAACTGCTGATATAAAGATTGGATGAAAATAGTTTCAAATGATACATCATACCAATATGTAAAATACCACTAGCGCTGTTACAAGTTTGTGAGAGTTGAACATTCAAGAAAGAATGCTTATTCACCAAAGAAGACATTCAACTCAAATGCACATTAAAATAGCTTAACACAGGCTAGGAAATTATCTGCAGGTTTGCAGTAGCATATTTCAGATTATTGCAACTTCAATCACCTTCAAACCCACCAATCCATGATTATAATTCGCTTCCATCTATGGTAATGGACCTCCAACACTGATAAAAAGCCAAGGAATCCACTACAACTAGACTGATAAACAGATCTGAGTATTGTTAGGGCTGATAAAGGATTGTTAGTCCCAAACAAGGATAACACTCAATGTCAATCACATAAACAAGCATAGAACTTTTCCAAAATGCTGGTAACGCTCTCACACATGTCCAACAATGCTAACTATTCCAAATGACATGGAAAGAAAGCAGCTACAGGCCTGCAATGACTGGTCTGAGACGGCAATATAAAAAAACATCTAATAATATATCCTTCCAGCTTAGCACACCCTCCAAAGTTGCATGGTCATACTACCTTCCCTCAACTCAGAAATCATTAATCCGCCTGGCTGTAATGAAAAGAGGTAAGGGAAAGATGGATTTAATGTCTCAGATCTGTATAGTTAGTGAAACAAGGCACTAGGATGTAGGAGCAATTCACCAAATAAATCATAACCTCCTCATAAAACACAACCAAAACACCTGCAGGTGATAGGAGACTGAATGCCTCCTTCAATGCTAAAATATCATCAAAACCCAGGCACTATGCTTCATGTAACCTTGTGCCAACCCATGGACAGTCTACAAAAGTGGTGCGGCTTGCCTAGAAATTTGTGCAAGACAGAAAACAGTTCAAAAACACTCTAAACATGGTCATCTAGTATTAAAATCTTCAAACATGTGTTCAAAATCATCTCCAACCCCATTCAAGCACCTTCAAGCATTAAACGTGGTATGGCCCTGCTAGCGCATTACCATTAACATCAACTGTACAGCATAGCAATGAAAACTCTAGAATCACCTTCAAACACTACCAAACAAACTCTGCAAAATCACCAAAATATCAACCCAAATAAAAAAACATTGAATATCTTCATTGCCTGAAAACATGGTTCGCAAAACTCAGTGAAAACAGTGGTAATCCCTGTTTGGAAACAATCCAAACCCCCAGGGACCATCTCTCAAATCTGAAACCAGTGATTTGATGAGGGTTTTCATCCTCAATCAATGATTGGAAGAATTCTCTATTCAATCTGACAACATCCTGTTATGTGCACACTTCTAAACGAATTGAAATGAGAACCCATGACCTCCTTTTATAGGATTGGAGAGAAAATAATCCAATTTTAAATTCAAAATTATTCATTTTCTCTCAAATGTCCTTTTTGACTGTTGTCCTCAATTTTGCATTCCCCAAAATTGGGGCAACCCTATGCAATTCTTAGTTGATTGCCAGGAGTTTTTCTCTAAGCGTGTCGATGTTATGGAAGGGATATTGTTCAAATGGAATCAGTCATCCCTTGATTCTAATTGTTCTGTTCCCGTAACTAAACATCAAGTCCTTTCTTGTTTTTCTTCTTTTCGTTTTGCGTCTTGTTTTCTGGTTTCCAGTTTTGATTGGCGTCTTGAGTTTTTCAGTGGTGTTGTGAGCAGTTTTCCGTGTTCTTCCAAAAATCAATGTAAGAAAGATCTTTTCTGGTTGGTCGCCTGAAGTATAAACTTATTTTGTATAAGTAATAGATTTT
>MU226405.1:660302-697445 GCA_018584345.1 Thuja plicata | reverse complement strand
TTAACTCATTTGGCTCCAAAAATGACCTTTTCACCAATATCATGAAATTATGACACGCAAGGTCCCTGTTTCTTGTGCCCAAGATTTAAAACTTTTCATCCTGGTTCCAACGAGCTATAACACTAAGATATCCAGCATATAATACCAACAAAAGTGGCAACCTTAGCAAATTTAATTAAATAATAATAATAAACCACTTGTCTTGCGAAAACAACTGAAGAAGCATCCGAATCGAAATTTGTCTGCACAAGAGTTATCCTAATGATGAAAGATGATGAATGAACCTGACAGGGTGACTTACTAAAAATAGACGCTCTCTCCAAGATTCTTGGAGCCCAAACTGGAAGCCAAAAATGAAAACCGAGAGCATCATTCAACTCCTCTAACTCATCTGAGCTCATTGGAACTATCCATTGACTTACTATAAATAGTAAGTTCACACCAATGACCCTCTAAACACCTCGCCAGACCACGAGGATCGTAATAATGACCTGGCAGCATCAATTCAATGACCTACTAAAATAGGAACATTACATAGAAACATCATCAAACTTTGAAGCCAAGTCTCTAAAATCAAAAATCTCATGCCAACTGAAATGAATGAAGCTAAGGGCATTAATATCTCATTTCCAGAAGTGCACCAACAAAAAGCAGTCATGAGGAGAAATGTAAAGCATGCATTTCACGCATAAACCACAATCAGTCATAGACAATCACCAAATCCACAGTATCACGTTTTGCACCACAAAAAGCTGAAATAGACATCTCTAAAGGGTCTTTAACACCATGCCAAAATCTCATCAATAGGTTCTCAACATATAGAGTATGCGAAGCAATATACTCAACACTGAATATAGAAAACAGTCACAGATGACAACAACAAGTTGACATCGATGACAACCATACCAAAACATCCATATTGATTCCTCAATCACTCATCCTGCTCAATTCCGCAACAATCTCCCCCTTTGTCATTAATGGCAACACACCAACAACAAAAACAAAACCACACCTATTATAACCAAATGTCCTCGAAAGAGTATCCAAAAACTCTCCCCCGTTAACATCAATGGCAAAGGCCAAAGATGCAAACAATCTACTCATTCTGCTGAGCTCCCCCTGAGATATATAAATCAGCTCTCAATAGTACCTAGCTCCCCCAAAGAGGTAGCTGCCATCATTAATCCAAACAGAAGATATGTACAAAGCTTGTTGTACTAATGCACATTCACATGCATTTTGTTCTAATAAGGAAGAATAATCACCCCTAATTTCTTTAGGTAATGCCTTAGTAAAGATGTCAACAATTTGTTTCTTTGTGGGCACATAGTCAAGCTTTACTTCATTCTTTAAAAAAATTTCTCTTAAGAAGTGATAAAGGATAGAGATATGTTTTGTCCTTGAGTGCAGTATCTCCCAAGTCTAAAATATGAGAATCCACAAACCTACAATGTCTATCAAGTAGTCATCCCAATGAGCTAGATCTGGAAGAAGATGTGTTTCCTGTTGCACTAAAACACAAGTACCCATGAACTCGATCTAATGTGAAAATACCCAAGTTCAAGTAACCAAATTTCTCCTCTAAATCAAAATTCACACTAGTAGTGTGATCAACAACGAAAGGATCAGAACCATCATAACGCACAAAGTCTGAAAAGGTATATAACCAAGATGCATGATCAACCACCCTAGTAGCAATTATCTCTCTGCTTTCCAAGTCTCAAATGATAAATGAATCAGGTGTGAACTCCACAGTCTTCCCTGTTCCACCATGGATGGTCTGATAGATGGAAAGAAGATTGTTTGATAGATAAGGTACACATAAAACATCATTGAAAGTGCCATCCCCAATCAATAGGACCTTTCCCAATTACACTCACATAAGTGTTGCTGCCCATTAGAATAGGTGGCATAACACAAGGCTCAAAAGAAGAAAACACAGAGTGTGTACAAGCCATATGATGAGAAGCTCTAGAATCTAGGAGCCATCTCCTTAATTCAAAACTTGTAGAAGCACAAAGAGCTTTATCTTTACCTTTAGCTGTCTCAAAAGCAAGTGTTGCATGACCTTTTACCTTAGTGGACCTTGACTGTTTTGAATGTGAATAAGAAGTTGATTCAAACATTCTAGAAGGAAGAACAATGTTGTTCTTCTTAAGAAGATGTTTCAATTCATCAATATCCTTCTTATAACAAGAATGTTCTTCATATTCAGTCCTCTTGCAATATGTACAATAGACTTCTACTTAGACGAGTCATCTTTTGAAAATGATTTATGTTATGCTTGATCTATGTGTGGCTTTTTCTTCGAGTTCTTTTGTTTCTTGTCTGAATGTCCTGATTCTTTCTATCCCTTAGGTTGACTAGCCAACAAGGCCTGATTCTTTGATGACTTAATGAGTCCCATAGAAAGAAGCTTTTGTTGTTCATTTATCAACATCTCAGAAAAAAGATACATATTCAGGACCGAGTTTATTCAGTACATTATAGACCAACTGGATGTCCTTTTTATCAATGCCACATTCTTTACATTGTGCACTCATATCATAAACCTTAGTTACGAAATCTTGGATATTGTCAAAGTTCTTTGGATCAAGGCTCATCAAATTGTTATCAATCTGGTAGCCTCTAACTTCATCAATTGTACCATACAATGTTTTAAACCTTTCCCAAGCTTCATGTGAATTTTTACAATCTTCAATTCAATCTGAAACATAAGATCAAGGGAAACAAAACTACGAAGAGATCCAAGAGCTTTTGTTTGTTCAAGCATCCATTTTAGCTTTTCCTTATCATCTATAGGTTGAGCTACTTTTTCTTCAACATATGGAGTATATCCAAGTCGCATTAGTGCATTCCATGCATGTTGATGCTAAGTTGCATAGTTATATGGAGTAAGCAATGGAAGCTTGGAAGGATCCATATGTGTAGGAAAAGAAGAGCACAAGTAAGAAGATCAAAAACACATGCACCAAGAGAGACTCCCTTTTTTTATTCAATCAAGAATCCCCGCAACAAACAAAATTGTAACGCTTTATAAATTAGTGTGTTTACAATGTTGGAGTTGTTTTCTAGAGTTTTACAATGTCCAAATATGGACTCAAATACTGAAAGTACAATTAAATCTCAAAATGAGAACCTCAAACTAGCACCAATGTGTAGTGCTCGAAAAAATGTCAACTTTCAAATAAAGAACCACCTCAATCCGAGGTCCTATGTGAAAGTTACATACGTTTGAAGTTGAAAGAACGAGGATTGTCCTTCAAATCTGATGAGAAAACTAAATTTTTGAAAAATGGGATCACTTGAGCAAAAAATAATTACACCACCACGAAGAGTGCGAGATTCTGCCGTGAATAAAAGAAATTGCATTGAACTATACCTCTGTATGATTGAGAACAAGCTCTCCGAAGTTCAAGTGCAAAACACAAAACTGCAATGGTGTGGGGTAATGATTCCATAAATCAACTCGGCCAGATTTGGTTAAATTTTTGCTATGTTTGGAGGTGCTGCCAAATGTATAGGTCTGCCAATTAGTTTGGAAGTTGCTAGCTTACATTTGAACACTGCCAAATTTGATATGACCGCAAAAATCATTGCCAAAATATTCTTGACTTAAGTCTTCTCCAAAATTGGTAAAATTGCCAAAATTGGTTCTATAATGCCAAACGCAGTATAACCCCCAAATCATGCCACATATAAGCCGTTTTCACCCCTACTGCCAAGTGTTGCTAACTGCATACAACGCAGAGTTTTTGTTTTAACAAAATTAAAAACTTTTTACAAAGACTTTAAAAAAAATGCTGAAGCACAATGAAGCAGGCATGAGGTTTTAATGTCTAGGTGCAGGTCTAAATGCAGAAAGGGTGCACTTTTAAATTTGAAATGCCACAAGCTGTGTGGTGGGAAGCAAGCTTAGGGTGCGCATTAAGGCAAGTGTAGGTGCTTTCAAAATTTATTTGTTGTTTAAACAAAAACTTTTCTTGAACAAGCTTTTAGCGGCTTAAATCACACCCTTGCCACGTAAAGGTGTTCTTTGCCACACGCACAAAGGGCCAAGATGGCACAGGGTTTGGGCGTGACAAAGGTGCACTCAATGGAGTATGAAGAACGTAGCAAAAAAATGCAACTAAGTTTTATGGATCGGGGGTCGAGGCAGCTATAATAGCAGAAATGTTTGAAGTTTTATTAAAAAAAGTGAGAATTTTGGCGGGTCAAAGCCAACCCCCCCACTCAAGGGGTCTTGCAAGGGTTGAAATCCCTTGTGGGCCTTAACCAATGCCATGTTGGTCATGGTGTAGGGGGCGCAAGACCCAAGCCCTATGCACCTCCCTTGTACAAGGGCCAACAAGACCAATATAGGCTTGTCGGTACCTTTGTACCAAAAGAAATTGACTTTCCTTTTTTTTCAAAAAGAAACTTTGAAAATTAATAAATTGAAAACTGTGTTTTAATAATTTTTGAATAATATTTTTTTTTAAAAACAAAAAATGAATTTAATATTTCTGAAAGTGCCAAATTCATACCGTACTATGTAGGTGAGCCATAGGGTCCATCTACTAAAAAACTTTTGCCTCGAATTTGACTTTGTAAAAAATTGACAGTCAATTTTAGCATTTTTGGGCCTTCTGGATGCAATGGTACAGTCTGTTTGGCCTCAAAATGCTCCAAAAAATCAGCTACCCTCCAGATTTGACAATGAAAGCTCTGCTTCAATCTTTCACCAAATTCGCATCCAGTGTCTAATCTAGACAAAACAAAAGACAATTTTGACGTTTCTCGGCTGCTCTAAGCTCAATGGTGAGCTCAGATTTCCTCCAAGAAGCTCCCAAAATACCTGCGCTAAAAAGCAAGAGACAAGGACCCCCCCAGAAATTTGAATTCCTTCAAGTGTTTCTGATTCTCAATGCCATCATTGGATGCAAGAGAAGAACATACTATGCTTTGAAGAAAAATGACTCTAGATTCTTAATAAGCTGATAACCCACAACTCACAACTAGCTGTGGTACAATGTTAGATTTAGCTGTGAGGCCACCCAAGATCAAAATGATTGAGGGCAAGCAAGACTGAATCCAGAGATGAACAAAACCCAACACTCCCTTACCACTAAACTAACACTCGTGAATAAGTGAGCTAGTGAACTTAGCATAGGGAGAGGTGAGGGCTGTTTATATAGAAAAATAGAGGCATGTAAATCCAAGAGGAATAATAACTCCCAACAGCCCGAAATACATGGTTATGCCAAATCAGGTAAAGACAGAGAAATGGTTATGGGAGGTGGCAAATAAGTCCAAAAGAGGGTGAGACATTCAACTACCCAAAGGTGGGTGTGAATGACACATGTAATTGTAGGATTAGGCCATGGGTCCTCCTAATCATTCTAATGTAACCTAAGCAAGCTTAATAATATGTGTAGGAAACTAAATATTCCCCAGCACAAGGTAGAATAATAACCTACACCAACAAAACTGAGATACTCTGTGCCAACAGAAATACAAACAGATATGGAGACATACCCATGGCAGGGCAACATTTCAGGACATGGAATTATTATAGTTCCAGTAAAAAGGATCTGAAGGATATTGTGCAGTGGCATTCCCTCTATGGCGTTCTCAACAAATCTTCCGCAAACAAGGTCTGTTAAGCAATAGAAATAAAACTCAATAGGATTTATGTAAACTTGTTAATCAGAAAGGAAACTGTGTGAATTGTGCGCCAAGTCATTGCTAAGCACTCACAGCTGTGTACTTGTTGAGTCACAGCCAAATTTTCCGAAGATTCTGCTGAACTTCATTTTTTTGGGCCAAATCCCAAGTTTTTACTGAGATTATTGTTTTCATTTTGCTCAGAATTTGCAGAGTCTGAGTTTTCCAACACTGTGTGAAACCGTGGAAGGAAAACTTGTGCAAGACTTGTTGAAACTCATAAACCAGCAAAGGAACTATGGACCTCATGCACCAAGTCATAGCTGAATTTTTCCAAGTCCGAGTAAAAAATTTGGGCTGTCAGTTCTGAGTTTTCCAACCATGTTAAACAACACTTGAGTAAGAAAACTCCTAAATGTCATGAAAGCAATACCAAGAGATCGTTTTATAGGATTTAACACTTCAAGACAGAGCACCACAGGTCTGAGTCACAATCACTTGGGTATGTCACAAGAAATACCTGGGTAATTCAGGGACAGATCTGCGGCAACTGTGCAATTCCATGGGGTACCATGCCCAAAACATTTTGTACCCATTACCAGGTTAGTTTTGTAACAGACGTAAGAATTGGTTTAGAGGCATGGGGAATATCCTTTAGCAATTTGTTCAGGTGGACTGAAAATCTCTTATGGATTCATGTTCCTATTTTTGAATTTGAAAGATGTCAATTACCAAATTATGCTCATCTTCAGTGAGCTTGAATGTTGGTATGAACTTGGTCATCACATAGTACCAAGCTATAAAGTAACTATCATATAAGCGTTATAAGAAGCAAGTCTGATCAGAGTTCTAAAAAGGAGCATAACAGAGACATATTCATGAAAGTCCAATCCTATTTCTAAGGCTTCAATCTTTGCTCCAAAGGAAACCAGACACTACCCACCTCTTTTTATAGAAGGCCAAACAATTTTGAGTACAGGATCTGGTTGCACCCAAACAATGATACCAAGGAAAATATAAATCTGTGCTTGATTAATATCCTCCATATTCCAGACCCAGTCATCTCCACCACATAATTAACTGGCATTTGATTAAAATCAGACGAAAGAGTTCTAGTAAACAATCTGAAAAAGAAGCTACTCTGAGAGGAACAGAACCTCTCAATGAGTCAAAACAGACAATACAAAAACTATAATCTTCTTAATTCTATCCATTATTTCATGATAACCATGGCAATGGAAGAGCACTACTTTTAGACACGTAGGATAGATGAGCATGGCCAATCTCTGATCTTTATCTTTGTGGCCACACTATAATAGTAGTTAGGTTTTAAAATCACCAAAGGCCTCTAGAATTGAAGCAATGAACTGCACCAATCACTGGTCAACTTAATAACTGCATTGAAAAATAGTTGCTTACAAATACAGCACAAAGGCATCAGAACTTACTAATTAGTTTTCAAGGTTCACCTTCTGAGGTTTAGCCTAATCCAAACTCTAATCTGCAACATTTTATTTGTTCATGTTGCTGCATGAAGATACTGCATGCTGAAAAAGTTCTTAACAGACCATGGAATAGTTACTCAATATTGCATTACTAGGCAAAGTATTTATTTACATTAGCTCTGAAGATAAACTTCAATTTTTCATTATAATGGGAGTGAGGAATCTCTTAGATACTTGGAATTTACACCAGACTCCCGAACCAATGCAACTCGTCCAGTCCTAGCCACCTATAGAGAAAAAACCAACCATCATCATGTCTGGAATGCATAATATAGCAACAGAAGTCTTGTGATATTTATCTCCACAGAAAGAAAAGAATCAAAACTACTTTTAGACTAGTAAATGCTAATCAAAATGATAAATGCACAAATGAAAAGGTATGGGAGAGCCACTGACTTCACATATGCCATAGGGCTCAAGTAACAACTGCAATGCAGCCATTTTCTCCAAGTCTCCTGTGAGCTGAGGCAAGAGAGATAATTTCAGTATTCTTTACTTATCCTTCTGGATTTTGTGACAATGCCAATTGAAATAAATATATCTATAGATGAATAACTCAAAACAATCTATAGCTCAGTAATTTATTATCTTCAAAAGAAAGCACCTTCTTTATGCTGAATTACAGCACTTAAAAAATGGACATAGAAGCGAGCAATACTAAATATGTAGCTATTGGAAATAACATAATATTCTTATGACTGATAATAACAGAAATTTCCAAGTAATAATAAACATTTAAATAAAAGAAGAATAGAAATGAAGGTGAATACCTCAAGTGTAACAGTGTGATCTGATATATCGACGGGCTTTGCTCGAAAGATGTTTGCAATGTCTAAGATATCTCTACGCAAACTGCTATTTGCAGCAACCTTGAGAAGCATTAGTTCTCTTTCTGCAAATGGCAAATGTGTTATATCCTCAACCTGCAAATGGCAAATGTGTTATATCCTCAACCTGCAAAGTTGAACTCCATGTAAGCAGTAAGAAATATACAATGAACCTATAATAAATAAACTTCTGTTCCCTGATGAATTATGTTGCCTGAAGTACAGGTGGCACTGCTTGGTAATTTGTTACAACCATCTGGCATCCATTTATTCCCAAGGTGCTTGTCTGATATAAAGTGCAGCTCACTGAAAGAAGGAAATAGTAGAAACAAATCATTACTGAAGACATCAAATGGAATAATATATCATCTGTCCTAACCTTGAGAACATCAACAATTTTATATAACTGTTGAAGCAGCTTCCCAATGGAATCATCTGTTCCAGGAACAACAGTAGTTATTCGTGAAGTTCCTTCCTTTTCTGCATGACCCACAGCCAGGCTCTGTAAATACACAGCCAAACCACTGGATTACTATCATGATAATTTGAACTGCACTCTTCAATATGGAACAGTGTTTCAAAAATTTCAAACCTGAATATTGTAGCCTCTGCGAGCAAAAACACCAGTCACAATATTGAGAACTCCAGGAGCATCATTCACGAGAACTGACAATGTGTGAGAGCACAGTCCGCTAGACTAGAACACAAAACAAATAAATTGAAATTTGAGATCTAAGATGTATAAAAGGGTTAAGCTTTTCTCAACTCGGTCAAGCTACTACTAAAAGCAACTGTATAAAGAATTTAATTTATGAAAATTTGGATTTGGAATGCAGAGCATTAAGTGAAGAACAATGCTACAAGGAGCAAAATAAAAGTACTATTCCTGCTGCATTACCATCCAAGTTCATAAGACCAAAAAAGGAAATTTACTGCATTTAATAATACATTTAAATATTGGAATCAGTAAGGGATTACGTCATATGATGCACACAATAATCTAGAGATCGTCTGTGCACATAGACATAAGAAAAAGCAATCACCCACATAAGAGGAGGTACCAACCAGGAGAAATGCAAAAAGAAGAAAGAAATCCCAGTCATCACTAGTGGCGCAATACTTAAAATAGATAAGGAAAAAGAATGAATATAAGAAGGAAAATGTGTAAAACATTTGTCTCAATAATAAACAAATATTCAAATTTCTATTAGAATGATGGTGTTAACTACAAACATGCATGGAATACTTAGCATAATATTTGGACAGGACTTGCCTTTTGGGTAAGTTACCAGTTAATTGAAATATAATATTTTTGTTTGAGTTCATATGCAATTTTTTGAAGGGTATCGCAAACTCTAAAAGAATAAGCTTACATTCTATCACAGATACAAAGAATCATAATTTGTAATAATTTTATCATTGATAAATGCTATGTTGACAAGTTTATCCAAGTAGCATTGGAAAACTTTCAATCTCTTGCCAAGGAATTAACATTAAAGATTTGTTGTCAAATTATGACATCAATTGCTGAAATACAGCTTGGACTGCTACAACATGAAAATCTGAAATTTGTATGTAAATCTGATACCAAATTACCTTTATGTGGAATCGCCATGATTAGATCCATCTTCTTTGATGCTAAAA
This sequence comes from Thuja plicata, assembly GCA_018584345.1. Lineage (NCBI taxonomy): Eukaryota > Viridiplantae > Streptophyta > Pinopsida > Cupressales > Cupressaceae > Thuja > Thuja plicata. The sequence goes on along the minus strand of MU226405.1, from coordinate 687,823 downwards.
ATCAGCCAACATAACATATTTAACACCACCTTATGTGAACTTATAACAGCAATAAATAAAAGATACATCACCATAATATAGCAGCAAAGAGGCACAAATCAGCAACACACAAGCATCACATGACAATAGGGTTATGGTGGAGAAACCCTTGCGAAAAAAAATTCACCAAGAAGAGAGGCCAAGTATGCATTATCTTTGAAACAAGATTACAATTTGTCACACTTCCATTTTCTTGATGCCACCAATATGGTATCACCTCTGTACCTATGGACAACCTCTTTGTGCTCCGGCATGTTTCTTCTTTGGTTCTTGCACCTGCAGTATAACTCTACTTTCAACTATTCCAATCATTTTCCACAACCAAGAAGCTGAATTTATAGAGTTGTAAAAAGGTGCATTTCACCAAAGTTGGTGCTCAAAGATGACTCTTCATTCCAAACATCTCATCAATAGATTTACCTCTACGAATGTGCAAGAATAAAAGGTTTGGCTACAAAAACTTTCCCTCCAACTTAGGCACTCAAACATGGAAACAAAACATCACATGAAATTCCGCAAATGAAGGAATATCAAGAGAAACTTGTTGCCTCTTTCCATACACCCACATGGAGAAGCCCATTAGTCATTTTTTTGTTCTCTTCGCTCCTTTACCATCCCATTCTAGGCATCCACATTTGGGAAAAATAAATTAAATATTTATATGCACAAATCCTTTACCATTGCTAGTGGAACCCTGCATCCCTTAGGAATGTATTACAAATAAGGGTGATAATAAAATATTGCAAATTATTTTCCCAACACAACCTAGGTGCCTAGGGACACTTTCCAAGGATGTTGGAACCATAGTTCAAAATATGGGTATCGGCAACTTATCGCCGAGGGCAAAAAAAAAAATATCGGAAAATATCGGAGATAAGTCGAAAACTTATCGGGAAAATATTGGGAACTTTAAAACTTGCTTAAATTTAATTAGAAATGCATTTTTTTTGCAAAATTCAATAAGGAGATGGATCTAATGAGTCAGTAAATGAGTAAAGCAAACCAAACAAGCTGATCTAGATATATATAAATGCAAATAAGGTACAAAATTGCATCATGTGGAATGTTGATGGCCGGTAACCATAGTCTGATAGTCTAAAGACTCTAAACTCTAAAGAAAACTTAAAATAGCTTCAAATCCGCTTCAAATCTCTTCAAATCCGCTTCAAACCCGCAACAAATCACTCTACAATGCTACAAATCACNTTTTTTCTCCTCCAAACCCTTTCTCTCCTATCCAAACTCTTTTTTGCAAGTAAAAAATGATGTTTTTACCTTTTGCTGGGCGTCACTGCCTAAATCCGCAGTACGGCCGATAAGTTTTTGGCTTATCGCGATAAGTTGGCAACTTATCTACGATATTTTTCTACGCGAAAATAACGCAATTTATCGCGGCTGAAAACTTATCGCGATAAGTAGACTTATCGCCGATAAGTCTGCGCTATGTTGATCTATGGTTGGAACTATGCAATATGACAAAGGATTTACAAGCTAGGTGGCACCTTAATCTTAACATTCCCCCACTTGACATCATACTTTGTAAATACACCCACATGAGTCACACACAAGGAGAAAACATTTGTTAGCCAATCATGCACCACTTCAATATTCATTGTGCTCTCATGCTCCAACAAGATACTTGCTAAAGAAACCATGATAAACACCATCAAGCAAAAGACTCCTCACAACATGTCAAGGTGTAACATATCAATTATCACAACCAGCACCAATCCTTACATGAACAAGCATCAAATTCAAATGATCACAAATGGCTCTGAGTAGCTGCCTTACTCATACAAGTTGTAATAGCAACCACAACAAATTGCAACTCACAAGCTAACCATACCTCAAACCAGGGCATTCAAGCCATCATAGATAGAACATCATTCCATCAACTTATTCACCCAAAACTGCAATAAAGTTTTTGTATATCCATCCTCCTATCTCGAATGCAACATACAAATGCACAAATGACCATACATAGACAAGGCCAATAAACAAAGTTTGCATCAACATTGAATAGATTTCTTCGATATGGACAATCCACATCCGAGTCATCCCACTACAATCAAATAGGCGATCAGCCCACACAATTGCATAACTTGTAGATCCTAAACAATGAAACATGCAAACTCATCATCACCTTAGTAGCTTGCAAACCAAGATATCAAAGAAAATAACCTAACATATCCAAAAACTCCCATTGTACGGGCAATGTCAATCTTAAAAATAGATCAAAGCATACCAAGTCTACATAGAACACTTCACATAGAAGATGTGGTTAACTCCTCTATTACATATTTTTGTGTATGCAAAACCTGCAGCCAAATATACTACAATGCATCTCTCACCACTAGTCTCTAATTCTCTGAAGTTCTCCGCACTCAACAAAAGAAAGAGATCAAGGAACCTCCATGTTGTCACCAAAGAACAATGAAGAACACATGATAACAAACATGGTGATCACCATGGATCAACACAAATAAAAAATCTAATGTAATGTGAATACAAACATCTAGGGAAAAAAACAAGACCACAGAGAGATCCTGCAAATCAAACCATATCCTCGTACCACACTAACATGTACCAAGTTGTGTAAAGTAAGATCTCCTTCACCATCCCCAAAATGAAAGGATATCAACATCTAACATTGTAAAATCTTTTACTGGGATTGCAATATCTGGAACATCTGGATATGTTGCTACTGTCTCTACCCAAACTAGTGCCCCGTATCCTGCCACCCACCCATCCCCCCCAACCCACGTAGATAATAGAGTGTTATCCTTGAGAGTCGAGTGCTATCCTCTTCAGTGCTATCCTTGATATCTCGTGCCAACCCGTACGTACTATAGCCTCCCACCCTGATTCTATACGTAACATGCCCCCTCCGCCCCCTTTATAGTTGTTATAGTAGGGCACTGGCCCAACGAATCTATTTCTTTAGGCCCGCTGAGAAAGCCCTTAGAATAGTAGGGGCGGCTTCTCACCAGTTAACGCGAATAATTCTTATCAGCGGGCTAACCAGTTGATGAAGTCGTTGGCCCTACTATTCTAATGCGTAGCAGTTGTTGCCCCACCTATAGAAGCACCTATAGCTCATGAGTCAAATGCTTGTGATCAGGATGAAGAAAAATATGATCAACACATGACAGTAATAGAGATGTAAATCTCTAATACCAAAGGTAGATCAATAGACCAAGTATTCCCATGATAAAGTACATATACCCAAAGCCACATACCATTTCCTGTACCTCTCAAAATAAGTCCTTAAAATTAGATCCATAGCTCAAGACCAAGAAACAAAAAGAACAACAAAAAATCCATAAAACCATGCATTTTCCTCTTAACAAGTCTTCAAAACTTTTCATATTCAAGATTCACTAATATGAGAAGAAAAGATACAAATTAAAGAATAAATTTAATATATAGAGGAGCGATTCTTCTTAGATCATTCACCTACAAGATTACCATATGCATAAAACACTAAGGAATGAATAAATGACAATCTTCTCCTTAGGTCTATAATTGATTCACATCCATAACCAAGTGTAGGCTCCTCGTCTTTTTCTTGAAATCTTCATGATGCGTAACACTTTGACACATATCTCTAAGTAGAAGAGATATCTAAACTCACCATAGTCTCCATGAGAATCTACCAATTCCATGCCAACTTCAAATGTAACCCTACAAAATCATGAAGCTCCAAAAAAATGATTAACACTCAAAACAAAAGAGAACTACATCCTCTCTGAAGAACAATCATAAACAACCAAGGTTACCTCAAGATGGGGAAACTTGGAGGTCTTTGGTACTGGTACTAGTACCGGTACGGCTATTTTTCAAAAATAGGAGACGGGGGTACTTCGAGACGGCAAATTTTTTTTTAATATAATTTAATAATTTCTAAGAAATACCATAGATTCATAACATAGTGCTTTGAAAACAAGAACAATGGAAAGTTAGAAGTATAAACATTGAACATTAAAAGTTTAAGACTAATACAAAATAGTGATGTCATATTAATATAGAGTCAAATAGTTCAAAACTCACGTTGCATATCTTATAGTCATATCTGATTTCTGAATATCGCATATGATCATGATCATATCAGACTAATAATCGCTGAGATTATCATTACATACTGAAATTTGAAATTCAAAAATATATAGTTTCATGCTAAATCGCTGATATGCAAACAAAAAACTCAGAACTGTAAACAAAAATCAGAAATTTATCTAGTATCGTCTACTCCACAAGGCTGTGATCATCCATCTCAAGGTCTTCAGCTATGATGTTGTCCAGAAAATCATCTCTCCAACTCCGGTTCCTCTAATGGTAGTACAACTGGGGGCAATTTATTAAGGCCATCTGGTTCAACCACTTCTTCCACCATGGTTGCAGCATTTCCATCATGTGCAATTTGGTCCCATTTTGCTGAAGGACCCTCCATATATGTAGGATCAACACGAGAGAGAATGCGAAGTGTGCTATGAATGTACACCAGGTTCTCTACTTTCTTTGACCCCAATCAGTTCCTATTCAATGAATGAATAAAACCATAAGTACTCCAATTCCTCTCACTAGCTAAAGAACTAGCCACTTGTGCCTTATAAAATAAAATGACTTAAATCATTTAAAATCGCCTTGATAAAAAAAACATTAAAACGAAGGTCAAAATCATAAAATGACTTATTGTATTTTAAATTTGTTTTTAAATCAGAAGACGGGCGGGAGACTTCATTTTTTTGGAATCGGAGACTCCGATTCTTGGGAGACTTCGCCATGAAGTCTCCAGCCATTTTTGAAGACTCCGGAGACGCGAAAAGTCTCGGAGACGCGTCTCCCTCTCCCAGACGCGTCTGGAGTAGGGGAGACAAGTCTCCGGGTAACACTGTAAACAACACATTAACCAAAGACTAAAAGATGTCAACATATGAAGATAACCATTCTTTGTTGATAATATCAACAATGTCAATGAATGCTTGTATGATAGGAGCTCCTAATGACACTGACAACCATTGCGAAAGAGTATTCATCTTCTAATCAAAGATTATCCATGGCTATCAGATATTTAAAATACACATTGCAACACCAATAGCGTTAAAAGAACCAAGATCTTGAAACAAAGAAATGTAATGTTCTTGCTGGACAAAACCTCACTATGTCGGCAAATCCATGGCAAACACTCCTCCCTCATGTTGGCAGGCATAATCCTAAAATAGAAGGTGGGGCCAACAACTATGTGTGCACGAGGGGTTGGCTTGTGCTGCCACTTTGGTGAGAAAAAAACCTCACACTTGCATCAATGGGTGCCATTCGCCACTAGTCCAAGCTTTTGGCATAATAGTTGCCTTGCTTGGTATTAGAGTCAAGGACTTGAGATCGAGCCTTGTGAAGCGTAGTGGGCATGTAATTTTCCTTCGGAAGAAAATCCAATATGTTAGTTAAACCTTAATGAGTGTTCCTTTGCATGATGGCAAGAGTGTACTTGAACAAGATGATGGGGTCCACGGCCACATGTCAGCGAGGGAATTGGCTTGCACTAGCACTTTGGTAGGACAAAAATCCCACCCTTAACAGCGATGGGTGTCATTCACCACCAATCCAAGATTTTTATGTATCGGTTGCAAGATGGAACACAATATGTAGCTACACATAGCTCCCATTATGCATGGCCTCACAACTAACATCATTGCCAAAACTCCATTAAAAGTAAATAGAGATTCTCACGCACCATAGCCAAATACTACAGGTCCTATATACAACTATATCAAGTACTCCAAATAACCATCTTTTTGTCTCACTGCAATAAACATACCAATGGAACATGATGACAAAGAAAAGAAAACCAAACGAAATGTTCATTATGAATTCCAAGTTAAAAATTAATTCAACATCTAATGAATAATATGCATAATAGAGGCAAGCCTCGGGCAACTAGAGATCACATGGAGATTCCAAGACTTAAAAAATAGATCACTATTAGATTTGAATTGCAAAGATAATCCATAAAAAGAGTGACCATACCTATATCTATATTCATCTATAAAACACTGAATACTGTCTTATCATATATCTAAATACCATAGATTTTGGTTAACAAGTAAAACCTGCTAAACTATCTTTGTAAATCTGAAATCCACTTAAACATCCAAACATTCATATCAAACATGCCTGAAAATGGAATAGGCACAAATCTACAAGCACACAACTGTTGAAACAAAAAATACTACAAATCCCACGAGAACCAAGTTGTCCAAGAGCTTATAACATGTGAAGCATATCATCTCCACAACCCACCAAGAAACAATGCAACTAGGTTGTCCAGGAGCTTATAAATTATATTAACTCCGCAACCAACAAGAGACCAATGGTTATTTTTTCAATGCTTTCATGTAACCAGGGGTTAAAACCATGAACACAACATAGGCACTCCATTCCATAGTCCAAATAGCAAGTGTTTTCCATGTGAACATGATGTCAAAAGTAATCATCCAACATGAACACCTCACTCACATGACCAAAAGGTAAAGAAACAAAACCACCAAACAAGAGGATACTCACATATTGTCAAACAAGAGAACAAGAAACATGGTCAATTCCTCAAAAATCCACAATCATCAGCTACCAATAACCAACATAGAGCACATTGACAATATCCATGGCTTCCCATCTCACAAATTTGCAAAACAAGTTTAACTCATAAAACATTCATTGTAGCCCACAAGCCTCCAACATTTCAAGGAAGGTAACAAACCGACCCTCCTTACTAGTCCAATGCCTCTTACACCAAACTAGCTTTGATAGCACTTGCAGTGAAATTTTCAACCTGTAGCTGATGAATTAACATTAAAGATTTGTTCTAAAGTTATGACATCAATTAATGAGATACCACGCTTGGACAACTACAATATGAAAATCTGAAATTTGTATGCAGATCTAAAATTGAGTAGCCTTAATGTGGATTTACATGATAATATCCATCCTTTTTATGATGGAAAAATCAGCCAACATAACATGCTTAACAACACCACCTTATGTGACCATATAGCAGCAATAAAACAAGGCACAAATCAGCAACAGAAAAGCATCACAATACAAGATTTATGCGGAGAAACCTTTGCAGGGAAAAAGTTCGCCAAGATGAGAGGCCAAGTATACATTATCTCTAAAACAAGATAACAAATTGTCACACATTTTCATTCTCCTCTTTGCCTCCAATATGAAAGCACTTGTATACCTGTGAACAACCTCTTTGTGCTCCAACATGTTCCTTCTTTGATTCGTGTACTTGCAGTATAACCTAATTTTAACTATTTCACTCATTTTCCACATCCAAGGAGATGAATTTATAGAGTTGCAAAGAGGTTTTATTCACCAAAATTGGTGCCCAAAGATGACTATTCACTCCAAACGTCCCATCCTTTGATTTAACACCTAGGAATGTGTAAGGACACAGGTTTTGGCTCCAAAAGTTTTCCCTCAACTTAGGCACTCAAACTTGGAAATGAAACATCACATGAAATTCTGCAAATGAAGGAATATCAAAAGATACATGTTGCTTCTTTCCAAAAACCCACTTTGAGAAGCCCAACAATCACATTATAATCTTCTTCACTTGTCTTCTACCATCCATTTCTACTCGTCCACATTTGGAAAAATAGTCATTTAATTATTTAAGTGCATGGATAAAACAGTACAAATTAATTTACCAATTAACCCTAAGTGCCAAGGATCACTTTCAAAGAATGTTGGAATCATGCAATATGACATAGGATTTACAATGTAGATGTACCTTAATCCTAACAAGTAGAACTCCATAACCAAACCAAATGGATCTAGGTTTGGGCTGGGTTATCAAGAGTTTTGCCTAGAGCATGGCCTAGGCACCTCAAATACAATATACACATAACTAAGGCTACTAGGTAGTGCCTTGGGAAAACCCACAAAGCTGGCAGCACATAGAGCATACTAAGTGGTTTTTAAGCATTTTTTAAGTGAGCAACCCTAAAATGTTAATGCAATCCCTAAAAGCAATCTAAAAACTCAAAAATGACAAAACACAAACACAAAAATGCAATACCAATTTACCTCACTCCCAACTTCTAAAATTATTTGTCATTGCTCATGGTTGCTATGGTTTTTGAGTGTTGCAAAGATATCTTCGATGTTTTACAAGAATATTTTAGCTTGCATCAAGAACATTCATCATTACAAGTAAGGTTTTTTTTTCCAGTTTCCTTCATAAATTTTGTAACTTTTATTTTCATGCTTCAATGTTTTTTTCAAGTCTTTTCTGAATTGATATTCAATTTTGAATGTTTTAGAGGTCAATATGTTGTTTTTCTGATTGTTAATTTTTAATTGTTTCTACGTTTACATGCACAAAGTCACAATTTTTTTTTCCTTGATATTAGTTTTTTTTAACAATGTAGGTACAAGGATATGTGTAGTTTACAATGGCTACTCGGTATAGTTCAATAGGCTTAGAAATGAAAGTGACTTTCAAATTGGACCAAGGATCACCTCTTTGGCAACATGTCACAATGATTGAGCAAATCCCTAGAGGCGGGAATTATCTTTGGCATTGAAGTCGATGCCATAATAAGTATAAGAGCTCCTATGATCAAGTGAAAGATCATTTACAATATTGGTTCTTGTCTAATTTTATTCCCACTATTTCTTTGCAAGTGGTATAGCACATGTTGGTGTCATGCTTACCATCTTTTTATCTATTTTGAGTGCTTTACAAACCCTGTCTCTTTTTGGTGTGATGGTTCTCTCTTTCCTTTCAAATTTTATACAGTACGGTATTGAATCAACACTAGTATTCTATGGGGCTAATTATGCAACTTTGGTAAATGGTGGGGTTATGGCTTTCTCATCTTACTAGTTGTAATGTCCCCTCTCTGAAGGAAGTTTAATAAATAGATAATAATATTAAATATAAATAGATAAATAATAATATAACATAATTACAATATAAATAATAATAATTCAAATGTAAATAAATGGATTAATAATAATAAAAATTTTAATATGACACATTATAATACAATATATCATTAATAATATAAGATATAAATATATATTAAAAAATATCTCAAAATTACTAATAATAAATTAATTACAATATAGTCTAACGTAACAAAAGACTAAGTAATATAAGGTCAGAGACTAAGAAATCGTGACCAAAAGAGAACAGGTTGCGACTTTCTTCCCCCTTATGCGGGTATATGAGAGGGGATGGCAACCAAGGAAAAGGGATTCGAACAGGAAATAAATAACAAACATCAATACAAGATAAGGACCAATCAGGGGGAGTTATAGAATCCAGTCAGCGTTTAAACAATACAGTCAGGAAAAATGAATCATAGAATCAGCATTTTCCATCAGAGCCAGTCAGCGAATAGAATATTCAGTTAAAGCTGACCAGATCGAATGAGCAGTTGAATACTCACGGAGTTTGTTACATCATCGAACAGTCTTAGGAAGATCGCAGACATCAGATAAATACATATACCCTAAGACCTATATTAAATGCGCACTCCATACCGAGGCGTGATTAGTATCAAAACCAGTTGATATCAGTGATGGAATTGCAGACTGGGAACTCCTTCAAAATTCAGAGCAGCGATACCTATCATTGCAGATGGGCGATATCAAGCATTTCTACTCTCAGTGATCTCTCTCATATTGGATTGGCATTCACATTAGAACTTCATCAGCATTAACATATTGACAATCTCTTGCAAGTATATCAGGCGCCATCCTTAGCTTGAGATCAGTTTAGAAATTTTACTTACTAAACCATTTATATTTGAACAATCTGCTGTTATTATCCAAATATAAATCAGAGAGGAAAAACGGCAACTACATGGAGCACTAATTCAGGCCAGAATCAACAACTATATCACTACAAGGTCACAACTTCAGGAACAGCTGGTGATATAGGATCAATCGCCTATTCATTAGATCATAATATTGCACCTAATGCAGATACCAATATAATACCAACTCACTGGGCACATATTCAAGTGTACACTTTGAGAGAAGTGTTAACAATTTAACACATTTTTGTCCTTGGAGATATTATCATTATTATCTCTCTTATCCATTTCATAAGTCTGCAAGTGATATTGGATATTGTACTCCTAGTGAGTAGAGAGAAGTCAAGGTAGTTGTCCCTTAGCCAGGAAGGGGACATTGCAAAGTGATATCGGATATTGTACTCCTAGTGAGTAGAGAGAATTCAAGGTAGTTGTCCCTTAGCCAGGAAGGGGACATTGCACTAGTACGCATTTATATTTGGCTAGAAATTGGAGGGTTCCTTCACCAATGTCTTTGTGCTAAGTATGAGGTTGTTGTACTACCTCTAGTGCTAACTTAGGAGGATAAGAACTCATGTGTGTCTCTTTGGAGGCTGGCGGTACTGGAGGATGGAGGAATTTATACCATCTTAAGCTAGCTTCTCGATTTGAGATTGTGCTTGCATGAGAAGCATTTTGGCTTTTCTTTTATGCTTTCTTTTTTGTCTTCTTTGTTGTTGCTGACAGATTTTAAGAATATATGTATTGTGAAAGACAAAGTTATGTTTTGGAGACAGGTTTGGGGTTAGGTGAAGAGCTCAAGTATGAATGGTTGTCCAGAGAGTTCACAAGATTGTGATCAAGAATTATCAACCTTTCGAGGGTCAAAAGACAATTTGGAGGATTTTTACCTGAAATAAATTGGTGTCTGTGATCTGAGAGTTCAGGACTAAGAGCTCAAAGATTCAACTCGGAGCTACACCTTTACGAGTGTCAGGAGGCAACTTGGGAGAGTTCCAATTGATTCAGGATTTGGTTCTCCAAGGAAATATTTTCTCAAAATTATGTATTCATTTATGTAATCAGCCATTTTTTTGTGTAAGGGGTCCCTAAGGCAAGGTAAATTTGATGATTTTGATAACAATGAATTAGTGGGGGGGGATGTTAGCACAAATTGAAATATTACATTATTCATGCTATTATATAGTTACAGTTATTCTGTTACAAAACTGTATACCTCCTTATGGTCCCTAGGGCAAGGTAAATTTGATGAATTTGATGTCAATGAATTAAGGGGTGAATGTTAGCACAAATTAAAATATTACATTATTCTCGCTATTATATAATTACAGTTATTCTGTTACATAATTGTATACCTCCTTATAAATGTTTATGTTGATCGTCATCACAACTTACATCTTCATCCTCTAACACACCCCAATGTGCATCAAGAACTTGATTCTGCCAAATATCATCATCATAAGGCTCCACTGGATAAACATCACCCTGAAATACAGGCAATTGAAAAGATTTAGCTCGTCTTCAGATGACAGCAAGTTAAAGATGTTACCAAAGGAGCTAAAAAGGTATGACGAGGAAAGGATTAATTATGTACATACCCCAGATGATAAATCAACATTGAATTTTGGAACTTTAAGGCCCTCTCTAACAGTACGCTGTTCTAAATTTTCACTTTCTGCTTCTATAGAAGATATATCTGATAGTCTGCAATAAGGATTTTTTGCACCCATTTTCTCTCGCTTTAGAGCAATCTGTAGAAACGAAAAGCAGCATTAGCCAGTTTCTCCACACATCAACTATGTCTATTTATAATAAAAGGTACTTATATGGTTAACCTTGCCGGTTCTTGCAATTTCTGTAATCCCAAATTTGCTGATAATCCTTTGGACTGCAACTATTTTGCCAGGGTCACCAGTTACCTGGAAAGTCCAATCCCATGAAAATGTTGAAGGTCATGGGTTCAATGCAATATCCTTTAACACAAAAGAAATAGAAAGTATGTGATGGTTAAAACATGCAAAACCTCAATTGTTAATGAATTCTCAGATACATCAACCACTCGGTCTCTGAAGATATCCACGAGTCCTAAAACCTGGATAAGGCATCAGTAAATGTTAGATATGTTCAATAAAAAAAATGTTAGTATTGATGCACGCAATTACTCACAACTCCAGATAATTCATTCATCTCAGAAAATTGATTTGGAACATAAATCATTGGATCAAAAAACATTATAACAACCTTGAACACCAAAAAGGTGCTAAGAAACTAAACTGTGAAATCCAGATCAATCTAGAAAGATATCTTGCACGTTATTTAAGTGAGCTAGGTGAATTGGTCTTTTGGTTCCCTGGAATGAAAGGGGGTGGGGTGTCTCAAAAATTTACATACCCTTGAACTTTCGATTCACACATCAAAATTTTGGTTTTTGAATATCTTTCCCAAGTGTAAGCCTTGTCTGTTGAATAATTAACTAAAACTAAATTATTTCAGGAGAATAAATCTAACTAATTTATATTTTGATGAGGTATTCTCTGTAAAAAATATTGCCCAGGAATAGTAAATGGTTGAATGGAAAATCAATAACTAAAGCTGGTACTTGAAAAACCTTCAATCAACAAAAGAATCCAAGGATCTATCATTTATCCAATATTTAAAGAGAAAGAACCGAAGAGCAGAAACTGATAGAAAGCAGCTTTAAAAATGCAACAGAAATATAAAACACAAAAGAAGAATCTAAATACAAGCTGAAGATCAGTTATTGACAAAGCTAACAGAATAATAAACAGTTGAGTGCAATAAACACCATTCAAGGATGGAGATACATGGTTTGTGAGGAAATTACAACAAATATCTCCTCTATAATCATGCTTAGCTCAACTGCAGGCAGTTACATTTGGTTCCAGCTTCCCACAACCACCTTCAAATAATCATCTCTCTAACACTATTTTGTCTTCTAAAATTGCTACATAGACTCTCTTAAGATTTCTCCAATGCTTGTATATTTCATAAATATCTCATGGACACATGCAATATCTCTTCTCCACCTTTAGATCTCATGCCCATACATGGGAATAAAGAAAAGGTACAAACCTAAATTAACACTTGTTATGTTGTCTTCAATGGGTTAATTGTATAGAATATAAAAATCTTTCAAAGCATGAAGTGCTAATACAAGACAGCAGCACATCTTAAAAAGTTATTTTCTTCATAAGAGGTCCACGATATCCCAATCACATCTTGGAAATGAGCATATCAGTTATTAATATTAGGAACGAGCAACCATGCCCAAAACCATCAGATCTCGAACTCTAGAGTATACAACATGTCAAGCAAGGGTCCTTTCAATTATAACGTCCTACTATAAATTCATTGGCAAGTTCAAACATGCCCCAAAATGCATGTGCATGGGTGAAAGCGATGTCTATGACACCACATCAAATTTCAGCCCTTTCAAAAATTCACAAGATCACAAAAAAGTAACTAACAAAAAAATTGTGTTACCATTGGACACAATTCTGTAGTGAAATTGAAAGAATTAAAACACTACAATAACAAACTGTTATTTTTAGGCTCGTTTAACCACGGGCATAATCATTGCCCTCCCAACCGAAGATGAACATCTATCATCTCCCCCGAGCATCCTGAAATATATTAATCTGCACATATATTTATTCAATTTAATGTATTTAATGAGATCACACATCTCATAATATATATGCAAGAGGTGCCCTTTCACCAAGGGACGCCTCTCTATATATTAAATAATTATTTTAATATATCAAATTATAATATAGTTAAATATAATAATTATACAATATAATTACTATTATCACATAATAATCATATCATAATAATAATAATAATATATAATATAATATTATCACATAATAATATAATTATATTATCTCACAATAATAATATAATCATATTATCTCACAATAATAATATAATCACAACCTTTGTGATGTCTATGTCGGCTTGTGGATTCCGACCATAGCTATAATAAAATCAACACTCCCTCTTAACTAGGGAGGAATCCTTCTCGATAATAGATAATTGACCATTGTCTTAAGTGATGCAATGCATCACTTGGGACGATCAGATGCCTTCAGGTTTGTCCTCTCGATGCTACCTTCAACACTCCCTCTTAGCTAGGGAGGAGAATACAAAATACAGTAGAGTCCACACATAATGTGTTGATGAGTATTAACTTAAAGTAATACAAATATCATTTCTCATGATACTCATCATAAGGATGTCATCTCATGACATTTAGAAGTAATGGTCTACAAATATCAATATTTGTGATATTCACCATAAAGATATCATCTCATGATATCAGGAGCAATGGTCTACAAATATCAACACAAAGTGAAAAGAGATATCACCTTAATGTAATATCAGATTGTATGGCATCTTCACGGATATCATGTTTGGAGATATCCACCATAATGATATCATCTCATGATATCAAGAGTAATGGCCTACAAATATCAAGTCTCGTGATATTTACCAAGTACTCAGAGTAATGGCCTACGAATATCAAGTCTCGTGATATTCACCAAGTTCTCATGATGTCCATAAGTTATGTGCACAAGTATCACCCATGTGATACCTACCATAGGGACATTATAATCATGGTTTGTTCACGGATATTAATCCACCATGGTATATCTATACAATACAACCTATAGATATCTATGTGAGGATATCTATCTCTTAGTAGATATTGATTTACAAGATATGATCTATCATGATCTACTTAGATATCAACCATATGATATCCATCATGACAGAAGATCAAGTTATTGTAAGACCGTCACCTTGCAATAACTGCCAGAAGTACAAGTGATAATTATTTAGAAGTCGTCACTTCTTCATGATGTACACAAGGCCCATAAAGTCATGAAAGTCACACACATAACATTCACCTTGACTCATCTTAAGGAGGTGGATCCACCATGGCTCATCCCAAAGGATGGAAACAAGGATTTTCACCTCAAACTTCTCTCTTAAAGAGAAGAATGCAAATAATTTATCACTGATGCTAAAAACTCCTTTTCAGCTAAGGCTTCATTCTCCAACATATCAAGCTTATCTTAGAAGTACACAAACTTCTCTCTAGCAAGAGACTTGGTGAGAATATTGGTTGTCTGTTATTTAGTGATAATGTACCTCGACTGAATACTAGAGAAACCATCTCGACATGGTTTACTCCCTCTGAATCAAGATCCTTGGATGTCCACTGATGCAGATCCACTAGTTTCTCCCTTTGTCATGGAAGTATACCCTGTCCATATACTCCAATCATGGAAGATATCTTGCTTCAATAGACTCTCATCATCTCTTCGTCCAAGATTGCTTCTGATAAAATGTCAAACTCCTTCTGAATTTATTTCCTCCTCTTCGAATAAACATTTTCAATCATCAACTTAGTCCCATGACTACAAGCATCAAGAGCTTTCTCATTTGAATGCAATCTCTTATGCTTCTTGATCCGTCCTTAAAACATTTCATAGCGAGAATACAAATATTTCATAGAACCAAACTATCCCGAAGGGAAATACCAACCATAGAAGCATACAAGATTTACTATTCCAATGTTATAGCATAACTATAATATTCAAGTGCATTTATCAAGCATGGAATACTTATCTTTTATTTAATAGATCCCAGGTCTTCATAAGCCATGTTATTGACCATCACTTAGACCATCTCCATCGCCCAGCAAGGTATTAACTTCCATGGCAATGTCATATCTTTGTTTCAAATGTACAAATTTGTCACCCCTCATGTAGCGATAACCTTCTAGAGTAATTTCCAAGTGCTCAAAGTAATGTGTTTTGGAAATGGGGCAACAATAAGCCCACGCACAACAATCCCACAGAAAGTATTTCCGTGTCCAAGCAGCCAGAACTCTTCAAGTTTCTGCAATCAAAGGTTACCGGCTCAAAACAAATTGCATAGCAAATACCACAATGACCTTGTCCAGAAATAGTTCACAATCTTCACTCAACTAATAAAATACTCCTTCAATGAGGGCATTCAGTGATAATGAAAGGGAGGTTGATTAGTGTTCAGTCATGTATTACAGCAAACACAACAACTAACAATTGTGCCTGAGCCAACCCAAAATGGAAATGATTTACTACTCAGAAAAGTCTGCAGGTCTACTCAATCAACGGTAACCACTTCCAAGATGTCACAGCTTATACAAACAGACCTGCATGTCACATAGCATGTCCCAAACTATTCACGAAATAGAAGCAACATTAATTTTCTCCCACTCCCGCTCAATCCTAAATAGACGCAACACTCTGGTATGTAAACCTTAGCTAATACGGCACCATGGAAGAGCCACATTAACAATCTATGACTTTGTCCCCACGACAAACATATACTTTGTCACTCAGCAAATATTATTATCGGCCCCACGATATTTAAATGTCGGAATAGTTTGGTCTTTCAATTTATTAAAGTGCCTTCCAAACAATTATTAAATCGCCAATTTGGTCAACGACAATCGTTCCTTTCTAAGCCCGATTATTTCTACCAATGTATAAAGTATTCACCGTAGCCTTTATAATCTTTAATGAGTCATTTTACCGGCACATTTAAGTAGGTCTCTACAATATTGATATCTCAATCACCTTATGACCTCTAATGAGTTATCACACCCTCAATAGGACACACTGTAATACGGCGTTATCTTCAGTTGAATTCCCACTGGTACTCCTACAATCATAGCCAATATTCCATCTGATGGGGCATTGGTGTCGCTTCAAATAATCAAAATCTTTGAATTTCCACCGAAAAAGATCACCAAGTATTTAGCCCAGATATTTTGCAGATTTCGATTAGTAGCCTATCTTTTATACGGCGATCACATGGCCTTTTGCCCCACGTGAGTATTTACGCAAATCTTAATGAGAGTCTATTCACACATCTTCACATGGCTCCTGGAAAGGCTGATTGAAGCAGTTGCTCCAAATTGAGGCTATTCAACCATTTACTAAATTTTGTCGCAGTCTTGCCATTGAAATACTGCACAGAAAGAGTTACAATTTCAACTTGAACCATATTGTACAGTTTGAGTTGTTATTTTATTTAATTGTTATAATCACCACCCATGGCGGATAGACTCTCCAATTAATGTTACCTGTAATCATCAGCAATAAACCATTCACCTACGGTCTTCAGCAATTTCTCCTTCGTGGTTACCACACATGGCTTATATAATGACATATAGAAAAAATATGCCATGATCGAGTTTATCACCCAATGCTACTACACGCCCAACCAGAGGGTGTCATTTCAGCTTCTATCTTATGCACCAAGGAGTACAGGAATGAATGTACCAGCAATTCTGACTTTTGTTGAATACTTACGGCATATATAATATATATATTTCCCATTCGTATCTAGGAAATATTAGAGTTTTACGGCTACAACAATGAATAATGCCTGATGGAAATATTAATGCTTCTCACGCCAAGGTATTTCCTCACGGTAACTGGATCTATTCAGACTTCCTCAAATCCACGGTGGTATACATATTAAATCTGAAGAGAATCCCAATCTATAAGCCATACAGAATTTGGGAAAATAGCACCACCTAAGGGCATATAAAGGTTGCACTCTGTAATGATCCTGGGGTGTATTTGTAACACTACTAATGATGATTATCACCCAGTGTTGCAGTTTAATAGTTTTAGATTTAAGATTACCAATTGTCTATAATTTTGATCTTTTTTTCTTTGTGATAATGTTTGTACTCAATCTGATTTTCCAGAATACGGTTGCCTCTATATTGCTTAGAATAACATTTACACAAATCGTGATTTTGACTAGTTTCACAAAATATGAAAGGAACGTATAACAATAATTTATCAAAACTCAATGCATAGAGATTTCTCAATAAGTATTCCAGTCCAGATTTCTCAAGAGGTACATTACAATATAAATTTCCTCCGCTAATTGGTTTAGCTCCTACCTCATACACCCGTGTTGTAGTGTGGGGGACTGTAGTGGTGCTATTACGACTATGAGTGAATGTCAATGCAACCTCCGGTCTGGTGTGTGAACTCCACGTCCCAACTGAAGACGGCTTGAAACTGTTGGCATACGTTATCTGATATATGTATGGACCCCGCGTGACGTTGCTGGCTATGGACTCGATACACCTGTGATCACGGACCAGATTGCACTACTCTGCTTGCTTGGTACTTCCGCCCCCGACCACGATTTAGTTTATCTCTAAACTGCAAGCCGGATACTCCCAACTTCGACTACGTCTATTCCTTGGTTTCACTGCCTACGGAAAACACCCGCACACGTCTACGGCATAACCTGCACTTCACTGCCGCGGGATACACAATCTACACCATAGATATCGGGACTAACAGAAGACTTCACCGCCCGTGTCTTTGCAGCCCGAGTTAGAGATATTGGTTCACGTCACCTACAACCAAGTGACTGTATGTTTTCACAATTTCGATAGTGCAGTCCACCAGTGTTGAACGTGTATATTGGAATGCTCATGCAATAACACACCAGTCAGACGTTAACTACCAGGGACACCTCTACGCAAACTCATCATTGATTCTCTGCTTAATACAATAGTGGACATATGCCAATATCATTCCTTACGTAAGAGGTCGATTCTAATACTGTTGTTTCCACCCAGAAATCATGTACATCTCTACATATTCTGTGTTTTGAACTGAATGTCTTGTTGTGGCTAAATAACAAATTAACCAGATTTGGTGATAAACTCAACAAGTTGTGATCAAATTACCTTTTTAATGCAAATATGGATTTTGCGTGAATCCATCCAAAAGAGAAGGCTAGGTTTGCATCCAACCTCCAGAATACTCCTAAGGGTTTGCGTCCTTAGAGAAATAACCAGTCACAAATGCAACCAGAATTTAATTCCTTCTGTTTATAATATCTCATTGTGCTTTTCCCAAGAAAGATATGTTCTTTTATAACCTCGAAGTGAGGGAAAACTCCCCAACTTAAGCAATGTGGGATAAAGGTGCCCACTTAAGTTACTTTAAGTCACTTAAGTCACTTTTATTAAATAAAGCAACTTAAAGTCATAAAGTGACTTTATAATATCTTTTTATAAAGTAAAGTGCCTTTACTTTATAAAATGAGCCCAAATAATAAAAGCTCGCCCATTGAAGCCTGTGATTGGCCGACATCCTCTAAAAGAAGCCTTTAGCCTATTTGGACGGGGGAGATAGACTAACCAGGTGCCAAACTGGCTTACTGCGGGATTGGGGACATTACACACTCATGGCCTATAGACAGTGGCTTGGGAAGTAAAGTCAGCAGACGCCTCTAGCACAATCTCAGACTTCCAAATGCGTGCCAGAACCAAATCTCTATAGTTGCTCAAATTATCTGATTGGTTGAGAGCCAATATTGTACATGTTGAATACTTATGAATTCATAGTCGTGCATTTCCCGTCAAAAGAGCGGTATCAAACTATCAATGTCATCCGGGTCTACGCCAAATATCAATTGATTTTATTGAAAGTTGGCTATATTCAGTTGTATAGACGACATCAGACTCTTCTTCATATGCGATACTCACATTCTGTGTATTCCCATAATCTGCAATTCAAATCACCAACTTGAAGAATTTGCATATTTGAATCTTTATTACTTCCAACAGGAAGCCACGATATAATTAAGGCATTTCCCGGCTATGCAAATGCTGTCAGACTAATCCTTCCATCAACAATGAATTTTCACGTTGAAGTGTAAAGGTTGGCTTCAATACATTCTACAATTGTTATGTTGAGGAAATATTATGATAAATTTGGGCCCGCTATGAGACCTTCAGCAAATAATCACAATCAAATATTTTAGGTCCGGTTCTAATGCTATTGCAATGTTCGTTGATCTCTGCAGGGTTTACCTTCTTTGTTCAGATCTTCCTCCCTGGCTTCGCTCTAATACCATGTTATTTTTAGGCTCGTTTAACCACAGGCATAATCATTGCCCTCCCAACCAAAGACGAACATCTATCGTCTCCCCCGAGCATCCTGAAATATATTAATCTGCACATATATTTATTCAATTTAATGAGATCACACATCTCATAATATATATGCAAGAGGTGCCCTCTCACCAAGGGACGCCTCTCTATATATTAAATAATTATATTAATATATCAAATTATAATATAGTTAAATATAATATAATATTGTCAATATAATAATTTTACAATATATTTATTATTATCACATGATAATCACATCATAATAATAATAATAATATATAATATAATATAATTATAATATTATCACATAATAATATAATTATATTATCTCACAATAATAATATAATCACAACCTTTGTGATGTCTATGTCGGCTTGTGGATTCCAACCATAGCTATAATAAAATCAACACTCCCTCTTAGCTAGGGAGGAATCCTTCTCGATAATAGATAATTGACCATTGTCTTAACAGATGCAATGCATCACTTGAGACGATCATATGCCTTCAGGTTTGTCCTCTCGATGCTACCTTCAAGAAAATTTTCTACCAGATGAATAATACAGACTGAGTGCACTTGAGAGAAAAGTTTGCTATTGTTTAAGGCTTCAAGCAACGCATGTTGAAGAATTGAAAATAGTAAATATAAAGGAAGAAGTTCATAATTTTATTCAATATATACTTCCACTGCCAGAACAAGATATTTTGCTCTGTCAAGAGGTTTCGAATTTAAGCCCAAAACATCCCATAAAAACTAACAATGAGGATTTTCAATTGGAGTTTATATCTGTTGAAGAAAGAGTTACTAGGTTTTGCTATTTAGGCTTGTGTCCTGGCTCTAGTACAGTTTTGGTTTTGGTTCTTGTTGGGTTCCTCCTGAATTCTTCCTGAGTGTGTTGGGTTCTTTGTGGGTCCTTTTGTAAAGAACCCACAGCAAACCCAGGCACCCAGGAAGTACCCAAGGGCAATACCCAAGCAAATATACCAAAACATGTGCATGCATATATAATAAAATATGCGTTACTTTTATATTCTCATCAAATCTTTGGATGAATATACCAAGCGAATCTCTATATTAAACTTTTAGATATTTATAAGCAAAATATGAAGTATCCAAGACCATAGTTGAAATACTCAAACTCGGCAACTTCTCGCCAAGGCCCAAAAAAAAACCTGACAACTTAAAACATTGCTTAAATTTAATTCAAACTGTATTTTTCTTTTGCAAAATTCAATGAGCAAATACATCTAATGAGTCAATAATTGAGCAAACAAAAGAAACAAGGTGAGTCTAGATATATTAAAATGCAAATTGGATACAAAATGGCATCCTCATGTGGAATGTTGATGGTTGGTAACTTGATAGTTTGAAGCAAAATTAAAATAGCAAATTGTCTTCATAAAACTACAAGTAAATACAACATCAAAACAATTTACATCTTCCTCTTCCCTGCTCTAATAAAAACTAGGGGAGAAGTAGAGGGTCTAGTCCTAAGAGTCCATTGTGGTTGTGCCTTCTCACTCGGCATTACTAGTTGTGGCTCAACTCCATCCTAGAAAAAATGATCTTAAATCTTGTTCATTAGATCTAAAGCAATTTAGAGTACTTAGGAAATGCCATTATCGAGTTTCTACAAACCTAGATACACCAAAAAGGAGATAAAACAATGTTCCACCGCCCGTCAAGGACAGGGGGCGTCAGGGACAAGCTGGAACTCGGTAAAGTGGGTATAAAACATCAACTTAAATTGACACGATATCCCCATCAATTTCTTCTTTTGTTTTTAAATTTGAAAGCGGGGGGTTTGGGGTGGCCTTTGGATTCTTCATTTTTGAAGCATTTTTCTCCCAAAATTGACGTGTTTGAACTCCCTTGGTAATCCACTTCAAATCCGCACCAAATCAACTTAAATCCTTGCAAATGACCTTGGAAGGGTGTTTTGTGGCTTGGACAGAAAACAAGAGATGATAAAAAGCAAACAAAACTTTTTGTTTGACATCAAAAGTCTGTTATAAAGTTGTGGCTGAGAAAATGGCTCGGAAACGCCGAGTGCTCGGCGAGTAAAAGTCAGAAATATTCACAAGCAAAAACTTCTCGCAAGAAAACAACTTCTCGCCGAGAAGTTTGCGATTTTTTCATCTATGCCCAAGACTATGTACGATGCTACTAATGAAGAAAATATGATTATTAAATGTCAAATTGTAATTTCAATTTTCATTGTGTAATTACATTTTGAGACTTTAGGTATTTTCATTTTTGCAAATTATGAATGTGATATACGAGGTATTCTATCTAGAATTTTATTGGCAATTATGGATTTACAAGTATCACTCTTCTTTTTATATTTATAACTTTGATGTTTGAACATGTATATATAAATTTATAAGATATGTTTATTATATATGTGTATGAGTGTGTGTGTACGAAAGAATGTGAACCCGAACCCAAGGGAAAAAAAATTGCCACACCCGCATACCTGAACTCGTACCCGTACACGAACCAGAACCAAAATTGGCATCTTAAGTTGAAGAGTTAAAAAACTTTGCTACCTAAGGTTGATGATATCAATGAGAGATCAAAATTAGATAAAGAACATTTTTTCTTCTTGAAGATAATTCAGATCTTCATGCACTCATCAAGTTAGAGGTATGTGGAAGATTCATTACCAAACCTTGACGGTTTTCCACAACATGTTGAAAGTGGGTCTTCAATGGAGGAAACAATGAATTTCCCCATGAGGTTTGACTCATCCTTGTTTTCAATAAATCCTATGTGTAGGATTATGGAAAAAAACGGTTGAGCATTCAGTCGTTATCAATGGACCTTTGCCCAAAAAGGTTGCTAGAAAATATAACAATGTTTCTTTTATGATGAATTCTGCCCAAGACTCCATCATTTTAGGAGATAAAGATGAAAAGATTATAGAGAATCCAATCATGATCAATGAAGACATTGGCACTAAATTTCAAAAGCCCTCAATGAGTTTATGGTAGAGTGTGCTAACACGACACGTGAAGAGAATAGGATACATGACAGAGAAACAAAACATGAGCTGATTATCATTCCAATATATATATATATATATTGCAGCAATAAGATTTTGCAGAATATATTCAAAAGAAAAAAGAGCATCTTCAACTCATATGGTTGAATTTCAACAAGATGGAAGATTACCCTAAATCGGACATCATTGATGAACCCTTACTAAGGTTTTCTCTACATTAAATTCAAGGTTGTCCACAATATGTCTTTGCAATAAATCTTTCACACCATTTATCCTATGTGCTGTAACAAATGAATTCTCAACTTACAAGGAGAGGTTCTTGGTTTTCCCAAGAGGCAAATGGTTTGTCATGAAACCCATTTTGTTTTTGTTTATAAAAGAACATTTTTATTTTCTTTGCCATGTAATGTTGTAATGTTTGTCCAAATTCATGATCTTTTTGCTATATAGATTGGGCTTCCGCTTTTGTGATGCAAATATCATGTTATTGTCATTTAGGTGTTCAAAGTTGTTCATCATCTCGGGGAAATATGAATAGTCTGACTCTAATGCCAAACTAATCACCGATCTACTAATAAACGAAAGATAATGAAGTTCTCCTATGCCGCAAAAAAACTATAGTCTCCAAATAAAGCCAATTGTTGTACAATACGAAATGTTTTGTATTGTGCTCAATTTCAAACTAAATCTTGACTTTTCGTCTAATCAAATTTCTTATGTTAAAACTACTTTGTTGGTCTTTGTCTTTCTCTCACATCTTTGCAGGGACAAGAAAGAGGAACATTCAAATGCAATTGGAAAGACACATATCGGGGTTCAATCATGAAGTAACAATGATGGTCACTCATAGTGCTTGATTTAATTATCTTTTTTTAGCATAAAGAGAAGGTGCCTGATTTCAACAAGTATAATTGAGTCACCAAGCAAAAATGGAGGGGAGATTCAGGCCCTCACCAACATCTAGTTACAGTTCTATCACATATACATCAAGTGCTAATTGATTTTCACAGTACATCATGTAATTACACGGTATAGTCTGATATATATATCAAAAAATATCACAAAAGTACAAAGTATATGAGCTTATAGCTGTTGTCTCTCCTCATGGCTGTTGATCTAGGCTCTCTAGATCATTGTCTACACCCCTTCTCTCAACCCAAGTTGTCCATCCTGTAATGTTCCCATTTTCGCGAGCATTAGAGTTTGTTTGGATTAGCCTATCATTGGCCCTCGTAGGCTAAGTCTAATGGTTAGAGGGTTCCAGTTGGCAAAACAGGAGGCTCTTTCCCTTCTAGAGATCAAAAGTGTTCAAGACTGCTCTTCGTTTGGGTCAGTTTGGTACACTTACTATTTATAGTAAGTCATTTATCAAGCATTTCTATATTTGGCAAGGCACCTAGACTGGCCTCAGTTGTAGTGATGATCTTTGGCGCCTCTGGTTTGATCAGGTATTTACTAATTTTAGTAAATCAAGGGTGATAAAGATGGACCCTTACTATATTTAGTAAGGCACCCTAGTTAGCAGTGAGCTACCTCCTAGTGAAGTCAAAATTGATTTACGATGATTAATGATGGAGTTATAATATTATAATTATTATTAAAGCCATACTTTAATAATAATTATCAAGTGTATATCATTAATTGAATTACGCAGTGACTATAAAGTCACTTTAGTTATTCCAGCTTGTTCGAGAAGCTATTTCATAAGGAGGAATTAAAAGTAAAGAATGTTTTATCCCACATTGCTAAAAGTACAAGCATTCACCAACTTAAAAGCTATATAAGCAAGGCTATCCTTTCACTTGAGATATGTTATGAGAATATTATATGGAAGCTATTTCTCTTGTTGATATTCAGTGACTGGATCATTCTGAGGACGAAACCCATTCCTTCAAGATTGGTGAATTCAAATGGAGTTCACATCTGGATTAATAGTGTAATTTTTGGAATCGAATAAGCAGACATAGGGCTTCCTCTTGCAGTCAAGGCGTCCATTTATTGCTGGCAGAAGTTCATGGTACAAAATCAGAACTGGACATCCATCTACAGGCAGAGTTTTATCTTCTTTTCATTCGCATTTTGACAGGGATTGTTTCTTTTGCTGCACATTGGCATTAGAGGAATTTAGAAGCAGCGATTAGGAAGAGGCAAAAATCAGAACATAAAGTCATATATGTACAGGTGCACTTGTTTCAGCAGCAGTCTATGCATTCATCATTAGATTTCCTCTGTCTGAAGAGGATCATTTGACTAGTTAAACATTTTTTCTATGAAGAGGTATTGAAATCTGGAAACATAAATGACTGTTATATGTTTTTTAGTTGATAATAAGTCTGCTCTTACATGGAAATTTTGAATATGTTGTTAGTCTAAAAGGAAGTCTGCAATATGTTTGTCAAAATGTCACAATAAAGGACAAGAATCTGAAATTAGTTTTCATGCCAATTATTTGTTATAATGCTGATGTAAGGTTTGATAATTGGTGAAGCTTACTTGGACACTAAGTGTTTGGGTTTATGCTTTTGCGATATAAGTAATTATGTTTGATTTCTATTATCACACAAGTATTTGACAGAATCCCTATGAAAGGAATTTGTATTTCGTAATGTGTTTTTGGCTCAAGAACTCAGGAAAACTCATGATAGACTTTGCAAGGCAATTGTTTGACATAATTTCTCCAAGACATTGAATATTTAAGGGCTAAATAGGAAGAACAAAATAGGAAGGGGTTCTTACACACCCTCTATCTCCTTCCATCCACTTCAGCTCTTTATCCTGCTGAATATATGTGTTGTATGGGTGATTGACCAGTTCTACCACTGGGATCTAATATGGGCTTTGTTGCCACCAGTAGGGCTTCCTCCACTTTGTTCTCCCTCTCTCTAGCTAGGTGAAGCTCTGACATAAAGTTATGTGGGGCTATCTCAAAGGGGCTTCTCTCTTCCGTTTTCCTGTTCCATGCATACTCGTGGGATATCTCCCACTTGAATACTCTTGTAGTCCCATCCTGAAGTAGATCTTCCAACTTCCTCTTGGACATCTTCATAGTTACTGTGACCTGCACTCCAACATTTGGAAATATGAATCTCCTTAGAGACTCAGTAAGAGTTCTCAACCTACCACTAAACACATTGTCATTCCTCAACTTCCAAATAAGCCACATAATTTCAATAGAAAGACTAGACCAAAAAGCATTGAAACCTTTACTAAGACTCAGGATGCGACCAGATACAACGTCATGGATGCTAACATTTAGATTGAAAGTAAGGCCAAATAAATTCCAAACCTTAGCAAAGAAGCAATCAAAGAAAAGGTGAGTGACAGTTTTAGGTAGTTTGCACATGCAACACACGTTAAACTCCCCATTCGGCTGTTTGAGGGGGATTCTATGAATCAACACCCTCCAAAGGAAGCACTTCCGGTTCAGCATATCTCCTCCACAAATTCTCAAAGACCTTTTGCCAAGAAGTAGAATCCCAATTTACAGCCCAGCAAGAATTGACATGCTCCACAATAGAATCATTCTCGGTTAAAAAGGAATAGATATTTTTGGCTTTAATGCAGGGCAAAGAAGTGCCATCGGGCCAGCTAAAGGATAGGAATCTGGAGATGTCTGAAAGACAAGATCTCGGAAGGGCAAGGTGTGAGGTGTAGTATCCCTTACCTAATGATGGAGAAAGATGATTTTTCTACTCAACGAATATTGTCAAACAAGTTGCATACAATCTGAAAAGTACCATAAACGAATTGCAGACCAAATATATATAACATATGATAGGCCAAACACATCAAATTTGCATCATATAGGACATTGGTATTTTGGCAAACACTTGCCATACATGACTCAGAAAATACAAAGTCTGAAGTATATACTGCTGCAAATGAATTCTGATTTTCATTTCAGACCGTTAGAGATTGACAAACAAAATTATTGATGCAAAACATGCAAGTTAGAATTAATCAAATGCAAAAGAAGAAACCTGGAATCTGATCACAGTCTTTGGTGAACACCAAAATTGGGACGCAGCTCACTGAAACATGACTGCCGCTACTTTTTAGATGAATGGCGGCACTCTAAACCACAAACACAAATCTCTAAACAACTGCAATCTGCACAAGATACTGTCCTCTATCCTTGGAAATAAATCTGAGATGAAACTCTGAATCTTCTTCACAATTCAATCACCGAATTAAGCACATTCATAATCTCTGAATGAGATTATCGCTGGCACAATTTATTGGCAGAGATCAACCAATTCAAAGTGCAAAACACATGAAGAATTCCCAATTCTTTCAGCTTCCAATTGCTCAAACCCTAGGCTCAGCCCAATCACCAAATTCATCAAAAGGAAATGTCAATAGAAATGATGAAAAAGAACTCATGTGAGTCTTTTATAATTTTTGTGGGAGAACTCACGCACTTTTCCAGCCAATGTGGGATAAATAGATATAATTTTCCTTTTAATAATTCATTTACTCCAATACTTCAATTAATACTTTGGCTTAGGCTTCAATGAATTAATTGGATAAATGGCCCCTTCCAATGATGACTCAACCCTCAACTTAAGTGAAATTATAAAGTTAAATTATAACTTTATAATAAGTCATTTAATGATTAAATAATAATTTGGCCAC